>VXAC01000247.1:273788-294463 GCA_013399225.1 Rhipidura dahli | reverse complement strand
AAAAAAAAAAAATGCTGAAAGAACCTCTTCAGGTGCAAAACTGAGCAAGTCAGCATCAAGAAATGCCGGAACCAAGGCTACTCATGGACCATTAATTTGGTTCTTTTGAGTCTACACGTTCTATTAGTCTTTAATTTTTTTATAATATGTTGGTGGTATTTCTTTCCATGCCAACCCTGTTTCATTGAGAATATATAACAGATTGTCATGTTATTTTGTCATTAGTATGTATTGTGTCTGCTGTCATTTGATGTATGATCCTTACTTGTTCCACATTATTTTAATCCTTCTAAGAATTGGCTCACCAACCTTTCTAAAGTATTCATGTTTTAAATACCTAAGGGCTTCATAAATCATTTATTTTCATAAGATCTGTATAAATAGAGGGTTAATAAGACAAGAGATCTTACAGATGGGATATGAAGCCGGGGTTAAAAGCATTCCTTTTGGCTGCCTAGCCAGAATTCCTACAACATTGCATATTTACCATTATGTGTCAGTTTATATTGTCAGGCAGGACTCTTGTGGTGTTCCTGTAGTAAATTAAATAGAAATCCTTTTTCTTTCATGAGTTCTGAGTGACTCATCAGCATCAAGACTAGAAGAAGCAAAAAGATTCAATGGAGAAGCATATACACCATAATCTAATTATATCTCTTCTCTTTGTCTAACCTTTTACTTGATTTTGTAATGTGCATACACGTGACAAAAGAGAGAAACGCAGACATAAAATCACATCTTCATTACGTGGCCTTAACCATAAAAATGTCACAGTAGCAAAGCTGGCATTTTCTTTGCTATCAGAATTGATTCTGAATCAGCCCTAAAGGGCTCTTTGTAAAAGAGCAATCCCCTGAAACCCCCTTTTGGTGAAGATACAGATTCCTTCACCCATTAAAAATAACCAGTTTCATTCACCTGTCTATGTCACACCCTTGTCCTTATTTCTCTTTGACATCTTTTCTGTAGTTCTAGATTCCTCAACTACTAAGACTGCTTTTGAGTTTTCATATTGGTTCCTTGTTTCTTTGCCCCGAGTTTCTTTGCCCAAGCTTTGCCTAAATTTCCTCTTCCCACTAACTTCTCCATTCAAGCTGCCTCCTACAATCCCACCAATGACTCCCAATCTAAGTCTCCAACATCAGCCTTGTTCAATCTCAGTGACTTTGCCTTTGTAATGCATTTGTTTGTATCCTTCCCTGGATTTCTCAGAGAAAGTATTCCTCTGATATATGTGTAAAAGAGAAACCTTTTTTCAGGATTTGCCAGGTATATTCTGCAGCTTGGGATAGTTGGTCTATCGTGGCTTTTGAAGTCTTCCTTTTTAGTTAAACTACATTCTACATGTGTATATTATTTTATCAGAATAAGGATTCTTTTGTTTAGTGTTCTGTACTTCAAGTTCATATTTGTCATGAGTTTATATCAACTGTCCTGACTGTCCTTACGTGTAATGGAGAAGAATCTTTGAGAACAGAATGAGCTGGTGCCACTGAGTCATCTTAACACTTTGCATTATTCACTAGCTTAACCCTTGACTTTTTTACACCTTGGATAGGATATGATGCAAATGAAAACCATAATGCCTAACTGCAAAGAGAAAGTACAGAGGGGACAGGAATCACTATCAATGCACGTTTTACTTCTGTGGCATTTTCGTGCAAAGTTACTGATAATACTGTATATCCTTTCTCTTTTGGAATTTTCTCTGTGGAAATCATCTGACACAGAGCAATGTCTTAAAATTACCTCATCTACTCATCCTCTCCATTATTATCTTCTCACCATTGTTTCTGCTGTCAAGGCAGTTATTGTGCAATTTGAAAATTGAATAAGACTTATGATAATTAACAAGAATAGGAGATGACACAGGATCATGCTGGAAAGACAAAAGTCTAATGAGCAAGGAGCCATTTTATACAAGACACAAATTACAATACCAAATATTATTTTTCTTTCTCCTGCCATATTATTACTATAGGCTGAATTGAGACATCAGATAAAGTGACACAAAGAATCAAGTTTTAGGGGTTTTTTCCTCTGGAAGAGTGAAAATTGGTTGGTTTGCTTGTGGTTTTTTTGTTTGGAGTTTTTAGAAAGAAATAATTCACATGTCAGTTAAACATTAGTATAAAGGGGCCAAGCTAAAAAAATACTTTCCAGATTGAATGGCTGGAAATGGCTCTGAAACTCTGCTCTCTCCAAATCAGTAGGTGCTGAAATGTTCTGCTCATTTAAGCACAGAGTTTGAACAAACTACTATTAAGAAAAACTGCTATATAAAGGGTATGACTAGTATGTCTCACAGAAAATGCTTTGGTGTGCAAAATTGCTTCATTGTAGATGAAATATTATTATCTTAGCATGAATAGCAGTGACTCACAGTCTGACTAATGAGAGTCAGAGCAAGAAACAAAGAGCAAATTCGGTGAAACTAGTTTTTATCTGCTAAGGAACAGGCTATTTTGGTTCAAGTTTTGTTTATATCATCAGGTTATCAGAGGACACAAAGCTCTAAAGACGTGGCTTGCATGTTCCAGCATATCTCCCGTTTGTTCTCTGGATACCCCTCTTTATTCATTCCACGCACAGCAAAAGGAATTGCCGCATCCCTTCCAAGACAGAAATCGTCCAGTAAACAACACAGAAGCAGGGGCGAGGACTTCTCGCAGCAGCCCTGGCATGTGCAGTACGTCAGACTGCTATCAGCCACGAAAACACCAGCTCCACACCCCGTGAAAAAAGGCTGCGGCAACCGCGTGGAGCCTCGCACCCTTTGCGGGGGGACCGCGGATCCTCGGGCCGCGCCCGGGTTCAGCACCAGGGACAGCGCCAGCGCCCGCCCCGCTGGGAAGGGAGAATTTGTGGTACGCCTATGTATGTGTAGGTATAGATACACACATCTCTGTAAAATAATGTCAGGAAAGCAAACAAAACATTTTATGTTTAAAGTAAGGCTGGGTTAAAAGCGTTCTGGGAAGCCTTAAAAGAGCTTTGTCATTCCAGCCGTTCAGTGGCACACAATCAATGTTCCTCTGATAAGGGTTTCTGTGTTTTCTTCTTACAAGAAACAATAATGAAAAAATACAGAAATCATATGCGGCAGTTAAATCCCAGACCATGCTGAGGTGAGGTGTGGCTGAAGAGGGAAGATCTGAGCAGAGGAGCTAAGAGGGTCAGATATATTTGCATTTTGGAAGCAGGTATTTCTCACCATTTTGAGACTTGCCATAGGCTTGGCTGGAGCAAAAAGATCAACACACAACAGCTGCCAAAACTTCAGTGAAAAGCCATTATACCAGGGAAGGGACAACTAAGGAAGACAGAAAATGTACACAGAAGTGCAACTATGAATGGCAAGTTGTACTGGGGTGACATTATGATATGAAATATGTATCCCATTTCATCTGCTCTGGAGGCTGGCTCTGGTGCCTTTAAACTGAGCCTGTGAGAGGGAAGAAAAACTGAGACACTTTTGTTTTTAAAACAAAAATTCATGTTCAAGGACAGGGACAGGTTTCTGGGGATACACTCAGAGGCAGTGGGAAGTGGAGCACGCTCGCTTTCCAGCCTGCTTTCGACTCTGCTCTCCAGAGAGAGTTTTTCTGGGATCTTTTGGAATTTTTTTTCCTCTTTTCTTCTTCTCTTCAGGATGGTTTCACAGCATCAGAGCACACCAGGAGACCTCTCTCCCCAGGCCCAGTAGGGCCCCCCCCCGACAGTCCTGAGGAGGAGGATATAGACACTGACACCTACACCTATGGAAGGACTCTGAAATCTTTCAGGTTTCTCTCCACAGTGAGAGATTTTATTATTCAGCATTATTATCCATTTCTGTGTGTTCTGTTAAATAAATAGTTTTTATCTCTTTCACTTTCCTCAGAGGGAAAACAATTTTTTTTTCCCCAAACCTGGTAGGGGGAGGGGTGGTGGAAACCTGCTTTTCCTTCAGGGGATATTTTCTTCCAAATCTGGCCAAACTGGCACACAAGTGTTAGAAGAAGAATCGTTACCATATGTGGCATTACTGATACATATCTGACCAGTTCCTTTAGGGACCAGTAACTGCAAAAGTACTTCTGACTTGAGTACAAAGGTATAATAAAACTTCTGCTTTCCCTTTTTAATATAACTTACTCATTCTAAGCCTGTTTATATCTTCATTATGAATATTACCCTCAAAATTAAATATAGCAGACAGTGTGGCTTTTACATAATTTATTCTAGTGACAGAAACTTGCAAAAAGACTTCCTGCAGTGTATTTAGGCTATATCATTTTTGACTGATCTTTCATTCTTATGGGCATCTATTTCCATATCATATGGCAAGCTGGTCATGCTCATTTACTAAGCTAACGTTTATGATGTGACAGTAAATTAGACACCTGATGTGATTGAAAAGAACAAAAGTATCACATATTTTGCATGTGAAGAGATGGGCAAATGTTTATTCTTCTAACTTCCAGCCAGAAAAAGAAAAATAGAGGAGAAAAAAAAGATGCCAATAACTCATCCTACTGTTCTGTAATCACCTGTAATTAAAGGTGGACCTGCCTGCAAAATCAGCTATGTGGGACAGACTCTTGTCCTTCCACTGCAGTGGAAGCTAGATACAGTAAATTACAGCAGTAAATCTTAGTTTTCTCGACACTGGCAAAGATATGACAACATCCAGGATAGCTGATGAGCTATCAGCCATGTGAGCAGACTTGCTGAGATTTGCACCTGAGAATATTCAGGTCATTTTTGGTCAATCCAGTTGAAGTTGGTGGGACTATTCAAGAATTGCTTTCACTTGGAGCCGTGGTCAAGGACTGCAAATGATCTGTGAAAAAAAAACTGCTGCAACAAAGTCTTGTCTACTCTAAGTGCTTCCAGTACTGCTACCTCAGTATTGATTTACTGTTCAACTCTCCACTTGCTAGGCAAGGAAGAAATAAACTAGAATTTAATTCAGCCACACTTTCCACCAGAGCCAATGCACTGGACCCCCTTCTGCTCACCCAGGAGTGGCTCCTACAGCTTTTGTTTCAGCAGTTCTCACATCAATGCAAAGTGCTGAGTTTAACAGCCTGATTTAAATAGCCTTCTCCCAAACACCCCACTTACAATTAATGGAAATGAAATGGAAATATTTTCATGCCCCAAGGGAGAGTACCCAGACAGATTAATAATCTGCAAGGCAAAACTGCACCTCCAAAATTACATCTGTGACACACAGAGAAGACCCAGCATTGCTGACTTGGGTGGCCTGCTTGGGTAAGCATATGATCCTCATGTATTACAAAAGCACATATCTATGTATATATGCATATCCATATGTACATACATAAAATGTAGGTATACATGGATGTATCTCTTGTTAGGACATACACAGCAAATGAAAAAAAATAAATTATCTTAAGAAGAAATTCTACAAATCGATTAGCTGCTACAGAGAGCTGTAAACTGATGGCTTTTAGGACCTGTAGCCTAAAAGAGTAACCTGGTACCAAATAGATACAGGGTCAAAAACTGGGAGACAGAAAGTCCCTGCTTAAAGTTTTAACAAACCCTGTGATTTTCCGACATATCAAGTTAACGGGGAAGTTGATTAGGTTGCTGCCATTTCAGAATTTAAAGCAACTGTGCCTGAAATAATTTGTTACTGTAAGTTTTATTCCACTTATAAAGAAAATTATTTCAGAGAACCACTGTGTCTTTAAAGCTGCCTATTTTCATCACTGTGTTGATCTGTATTCATTCATGCTCAAAGGCAACAAGGCACTTAAACATGCACATAACTTTAAACATGTCTCCAAGATCCCTAGTATCTTGATTCACAATTAAAACTGGAAGTGGCTCAATGAATCAGTGTTTCCATCAAGAGACAACTCCTTTCTTCCTCCCAACCGTTCAAGAAGCAAGCAATGCCATCCCTCTTGCATTTCAGGAGGACATTGAACTGACAATCAAATAAGAGGCAAAATAGAGCTTCATTTAAGAAGCCTGCCAAGCAGAGAGAAAGTCACTTGCAATTTAATGAAACAGCAGAAAGGAATCCCAAAGTCCATAAAAGAGGACTGATTTTGCAGAAGACAAGGATTAATAGTGATGAGGCAAATTGTCCATGGCACAAGGTTATTTAGATCAATAAGAATTAGAAGTATTTTTGGAAATTTCAGGAGTTATTTTAAGAGATCAGGACACACCAGAGCTGTTATAAATCAGTATTGCTAAAGTGTGAAAAAAGGCACATCAAGAAAAGTAACATGCAGGTATTGCTAGGTTCTTAGAGCCATCTAGAGGAAGAGCTGGTCATTCACATAAGTCTAGTTTCCAATGAAATAATTTAATTTTTTTTAAATGTATTATCAAATATTTTTGCATTTTATCTCATAAGACATTGAGAGTTATCATGTCTAGTGCCTACAGTGTCCAGTCCTGTGCTTCTCAACACGAGACACATGGAGGTACCAGAGAGAGCTCTGTAAAAAGCCAAGATGATGGAGGATGTGGAGCATCTCACATATGAGGAGACACTGGCAGAGTTGGGACTGCTCAAACAGGAGAAGAGAATGCTCAAGGTGGGATCTCACCAATGTATTTAAATACCTGAAGGGAGGGTGCAAAGAAGACAGAACCAGGTCGTTTCCAGTGGTACCCAATGACAGAAGCAGGGCAAATGTGCACAAAATGAAACTTGTCAGGTTCCCTCTGAACAGCAAGGAACAGTTTTCACTGTGATGGTGAGCAAGCCCTGGCACAGGCTGCCCAGAGAGGTTGTGGAGCTTCCATCCTTGGAGATACTTAAAAACCTGAACATGGTCCCAGGCAGCCTGATGTAGACAAACCTGTTTGATTTGAGGGGTTGGACCAGATGATCTCCAGAGATCCCTTCCAACCTCAATTAATCTGTTATTTATGTCATTAAATGAAAGCTAGTGATTGAATTTAACCTCAACTTGTTTGTATACATTGTAACTAAAGGGATTTTCACTGAGATTTCTGGATGCATTTGCCAAGTGACAAACCACCAGACAGAAAAAGCAGGCATTAAAAATTACCATGTCACAGACCAAGAAATCTGAAACCATGTTTTACCTCAAATCACTTTGTATTATGCTTTGCATTTTTTAGATGTTGGAATTCTGTCAAATTCAATCTTCATCTGTATCTCTGAATATAAATATATGTATATGTGTATATAGAGATATATATGTATATAGATATAGACACTGTTAAATAAAGGTATTGGATCAAAAGCAAAACTAAGATTTTGAACTTGCCTGTTGCTTTTCACAAACTCAAACAAAGAACTCATATATCTCAGCAGCTTTCAAAATCAGACACTCTTCCTCTGTGTTCATAAAAGGTTCTGTGTAACTTCCTCCTGTGGACAGGAATGTCTTGTCTTGCTGCCAGTTGAACTTGGTTACTCACATTCCTGATCAGATTTACAGCTCCTAAACACTGGGGGAAATTGTAACTCAATTCTTTCTTTCAGCGTACAATTTAAGGAGTGTCTTCAAGATGTTATTTTTAGTAAATGATCAAAAATTAGATAAGCAAGCACAAAAATAATTCATGAAGAAAATTATGCTAACATAATGTATTTTTAAATAATATATTTCCAAGCTTATCTTATTAAACAAAAAAAAAACAAAAAACAAAACAAAACAAAACAAAAAAACCCAAAAAAAAAAACCAAACCAGAACACATCCCCCCCCAAAAAAAACTTATTATTAGGCACATTGTTAAAACAATAATAGAATGTATGATGGGTTATATTTTTTTTCCCTAAGCCTATTCAATTACAGAAACCATTTGGTTTCTGAGAGTTCTATGGTTTTATTTTCAACCTCACAGTACTTTACTGAACTATTACACTTTTTGTAAGCCATCTTCAGAGCACTGATTTTAAAAATAATTGCAATTCAGTTAAATGCCTAAGCCTGATACTTCCCATCAGCACACACCCAAGCCCTGCTTGCTCCAGACATGAAAACTGAGACGGCAAAAAGGTTTTCCTTTATGGGGGGAACAAGAAACACTCCTGCCTCCGGTGGGTGAGGGCAGCACTGGGGACAGCATCCCTGGTGCCTACGGCTTCCTGGCAGGAGCTGCTCCCTGCCTCTGTCGGGAGCAGGCATGGCTGAGGCTCAGACCTGAGCATGTTTTGCCTCAGACATGCTGGGTATTGCTACAGGAAAGGTGTGATCAGAGGAGAGGGGTCCCCCAGAGGTGGGGCAGCACTGCTCTGAGCCAAGTTGTTGCTCTCCTTGAGACTCATGCTCAGTCAGCCCCTGACTCAACTCCTGGAGAAGGGCTGGCTGTGCCTGCATGAACAAGACATACAAAAATTCTTGTTTACATTAGAGGTGGGCACCAAGTTAAATATAAAAGGGAGTGGATTGGGCCCACTCGCTCTCCTCTCTTTCTCATCGTCTCACAACCCCAACTCTGGACCATCCATGTGACAGGACCAGCCACTGTGATCTAAGGACTGGTGCCCAGGCAAAGCACAGATGTCATATTCTGCTCTGTGACCAGTGAATATTGGTGTGTTAATGGTGGCAGTGACTGTCATCCAGTCCCTCTAGATAGTCCCTGCTTGGGGGAACAGCAGGATGCTCTTGTCAGAGATACTGAGGCCACATCAGCCCCTCTGATTCTGGGTCCCTTTGCTCACACAAGTGCCCTGCCAATGGCACAGACAAGAGTGCCAGCAAGGGAGGAGGAGCTCATTACCTTGGTACTGCACAGGTTGACACCACTCAGCGAGGAGGTGGTGTCAGCTTCTCCATGGAATTGTGTGCTGTCCTTTAGCCTTGACCTGCCTAAAGAGCAGGGCAGGTGCAGAAGTCAGTGAGACAAAGCAGCTTTGCCAGCAAGCTTTCCAAATGACCCTGAGATCTGCTTATGAGACAGCAGGAGAGAAGCAGGAGATACCGAAGAGTGTTGTACTGGGGTCCACAGATCAGCAGGGCTGAAGTTGGTGAAAGGAGGGAGAAAGGAGAGCAGCAAAGATCCTGGATGTGAGGAGAGCACTTGGCTTCAGCAGCAAATGACAGCTGGATGATACAGAAAGAAACCAGAGGGGCAAAGATGCTCAAGCAGAGAGGCAGAGCTTTGAGGAGATGTCTGTGTGCAGGGGAATGAAGTCCACCACGATGTCCCCTATTGTTTTGCTTGAATTCACTGAGATGATGAAAAGCGCTCAGAGCTGTTTCCTTCTCTCTGAAGGAAGTTTGTAAAAGGAGGAGATGTCCCAGCAGCTGTGTGTAGATGTGTGTAGATGGCCAGCCAGGAGGCACAGCCCCTGTCAGTGCCTACAGAGCAAGGAGGGCAGATGGAGATGGTGCCCTGGCAAGGTAAGCCCAGGACAATGTTACTCCCTGGGTGATCACCGGGACCTTACTGGGTGTGTAGATCTCCACTGGACCTCGGCTGCCAAGAGTTAGCCCGTGCATGACTTTGGTTTTGTGTTGTAATAGCAGGAATTTATTCTTTTACCACCCTTGGGATTACTGTGCACTAGAAACAGAGCTGCAGTTAGTGGTCTGAGAACAGTGTTTGTTTTACCTCAGGTGCAAAGGATGTGCTCCACAGTAACTAGAAATGGCTCAGAAGTCTTTAAATCTTTCTTTTAACAAAAAGGACTGATGAATGTGTTCTGCCTTTTGCTTTGGTTCCTCCAAAATACAGAACAAGACTCTGTTCCATAGTCACAATAACCTTGGAGACTGAAACTGGCAGTCATGGCCTTTGTCTTCACTATGTGGCACTGACTTGCTACAAAAAGCCACCACTGAAACAACACAGGGCTATCCAACCTGGGGAAAGCAACATAGGATTTCATACACAAAGATATTCTAGAAACTCACTTCCAGCTGAGATTACTGCAGACTTTACCACACTCCAAACCAAACACACAAGACATTTCCATGATGTTTAATATTTCCATGATTAGTTCTTACGATGAAAGCACCACCACACCAGAAATCCTCTCCATCCCATGCAGACAAATTCACAAACCTCCCAAACTCCTTCTCCCACAAACTGGGAACTAGTTATTACACTCAGTCCTATATTTGGGAAATGCTCACTGTGCTACTGAAGGTGTCTATGTGGATAAGCAGTCAGACTGGATCTAGAGAAGGTGTCTATATGAACAAGGAGACAGACTGGACCTAGATTGTAACTGTTCAGAAAATTCAACACTGGTATTCCTGTTGACTTATCCTGTTGATTAATGTGCCACTGCTTGAACTCTTGTAGATCATAACATGGCAGCAGAGGAAACTTGCTGTGAAATTCCTGGAGTGGTAAACTGACTGACAGCAAATAAGACCATCTTCATGGTTTCTTTTCCCTGAGGTTTTAAACAAATTAATTTGCCCAGTTTTCACTCTTGTTTTTTCTTTCACCTCTTCCTTACAAGAAGATGAGCAGGCAACCTTCTTACTTCATCAATTTTTAAATATGGAAATTAGATATGTATATTTTTTACAACTTTGTACACATAAGGGAAGTGTATATCAAGAAATACTTAAATGAAGCAAGTTTAGCCTATCTATTCTCTATTTAGTTGCATTCCTTGTTGCATTTTTCTTCCCTTTACCACCAGAAAAGAGTGGGAGAGAGTTCTAGTTTGGCATATATGGAAACTTTCCAAAGATTGGAACAGTGTTTTTCAGAGAGCCAGGTCATGCCAGTCTGCCAGGTAAGAAGGACAGACATTTACAGTATAAAGCAGAGCAAGCATCTGACAATACATGAAACATTAGGGGGTTGCAAGACTGTATTACTCATTTACTTAAAAAATTGAGTTTGTTTGAAAATATTAAAGGACTAAGGTGGAAAACTGGTCCCACTGGAATCAGTAGTCTGTTCCCTGTTCTTTCTGTAGAGCCAGAACTTCATCCTAGATCTCCAGGAGGCAAAGCTGCTCTCCTTATAGCTGCAAATCAAAGTACTTCTAATTCCTCTTAATTTACCTAAGATTACAAAGAGGTGTGGTTACCCTGATTGGGATCTGTATTTGAATCCCAGTGTAAATTTCAGCTCTAGAACCATTGCAAATTTAAATTTTCAGAAGATAGGCTTTTCCTTGTCTCTGAATATTTTTCTTAACTCTTGACGGGCACATTAGTTTTTACCAAGAGTGACATACACTGGGTTGGGAGAATTTATAAAAATCAAAGACAGCAAAATATTGGTATATTATCTATTATTCCATAATTATATGATTGTAGGGAGGACAACCATGCAGTCACACCTAGGAATAACAAATCAAACTTATCTGTCAGATGTTTAGAAATAATGTTTTTCATGCTCTAACATTCCAGATAGAAAAGACAGTATCTTGCATTTGAACTGGATCTAACTGAGAGTGATAGGGTCTGTTAACAGTGTGAAATGTATGAAATGCTAAGAATGGCTGTAAAAACTAGATAGTACAAGAAATCAGTGATGACAGTGAGAATTACATTTTTGACCCAGCTGCCCACTTCTCCACCCCATGAACCACAGATCCCTCCAACAGGATTGACTTTTATCTGGACAGCTTTTAATCTAAAATTCCTTCTGTGTTTAGGTAGCAAGTGCTTTCTTAACCAGTCTGTAATCCTTATCTTCTGACTGGTAGTACTAAAAAGGAAAGTCTGGTGGCTTGGCAGAACACCTGGAACACCCACAACCAATATGTCAGGTGTGTTTCTTACACAGCCTCTCTTTGAAAGATTAGAGCATCATTATGGCTTAAAGATAGGTGCTTTCTTTTTCTATTTATTTCCCTTGCCAACAGCCTGCTTTTAGACCAGCCTAGTACCTGCATGTGCATAAAATCCTAAGCCATATGGTATGTGTGAGTTATTGCAAAGGGTACCACCACTGGGCAACAACTGCTGTAGAACTACCTTTCACAGAAGCACTTCTATCTTCTTCCCAACTTTCAGGTACCAGAATATCAGCTTGAAGGTTATTTCATCTTATCAGTGATGTCCCCTGCTCCAGAGTTACCAATTAGGACTTGCTTTATAGCTCACAGATTGTCTCAGACCCAACAGACTCTGAAAGGTCCTGTGTCTACTCAGACATGTGATTAAAAAATCAGAATCCTTGAACAACACACATAATTACAAAGCAAATACTAGCTGCTGTGTTCTTTTGTTCCCTTCATTAAACATTTTCCTTTTTCTTTATCAGGTACCAGGGATTAGGCAGAGCAGTTAGCTGGACTTCAATAGTTTAGGGTTTGTGTGGCTCCAAAAGAGAGAAAGACATTTTAAGACACTTTACACAGGCTTGAAAGTTCTTACTTGTATTGAAAAAGTCCACACAAATAACTGTTTACCTAAAGAAAAACGTCAAGTTGGTTTTCGAGGTGGGAAAGCCGGTATTTTGCATTACCTCATATTGCACCTTTAATACTAAGTATCAATTTTTTAATTAGGACATAACCATCTCACCCTTGGTCAAGTGTTTTGCACTTGCAAATGACTATTCTCCAGAGAATCATTTCACTACAAGTTGACATTTAATCATCATACCATTTGAAAATGTTACCTTTAGGACAAATTTCATCCCAAACACCTGCGTGGCTTCACCTCTGTGCAACTGACCATCTTTTTTCACCACCTTCCATGTCATGCATTGAGACACATCACTGCTCATAAAGGACCTATCACAGCCACTGGGACCCACTACAGCTCCTGCATATTCTCTTCAGGTGTGGCTTGCAGTCAGCAGCAGCCAGTCCTAAATCCACAGCATCCCTGAGCACACCTTTTCTATGCCTCTTCGTGTGTGTGGGTGAGTTTTTGTTGTAGTAGTTGTTGTTTTGGGTGGGGGGCTCAATGCACTGGTTTCCAGCTGCATCTCTTCTATGCTCAGGTTGTGTAAGGAAAGCCAGCAAAAGCAGGATCAGTGCAGGATTTATCCCAGGGCTCCCAAGAGGTGCCAACAGGTCCAACACATTCTAGGCCCCACCACTGTAACAAAAATGCCTTTATAAATTATTATTCCTGCTCACTCATGAAAATGCCTTTCCCAAAAATGAATCCTCCTGATTCCAGCAGGTCTGAGCATTCAAGCACTGAGAAGACTGCAAAAAGCAGGCTTAAGGAAAGTTCAGTGATTTTCAGCAGGCTTACCTGAAAGACTGGAACTACCAAAACTGCCTACTCCTTAAAGTTGCTGTTTCTGCACAGATTACTCAGGAAGGACACTGAGCACTTGGGCAATCCCACTTCATCAGCCAAAGGACAGAATTCAAATATACAGCTACATGGCAGGTAGAAACACTACAGCCTTGAGATTTTATTTATTACTCTAAAAAATAAGAAAAGTATTACCATAGAGGGTGATTAGTACTGACTGTGATGTTTGCAAAACATTTTCTAATGTTTGTTATTCAGAGGATCACAGTCTTTTTGATGTCATACACTCTGTACCACACAAAGTTTCAGGCAACTCATTTACAGCACTGTTCCTTTAATTCTGCTTTAGTCAAGATTTTATAGGAGGTATGGGAGAGACTGAAAAGGTGAGCATATGATATTAAACAAGGTCATTTTGAGTTTGGCCTTACATGACTGATACCAATGGTGCCTGACACTTCTGTAAATGCAAATGCATTTTTTTAAAGTGATTTTTAGGAACCCACGATGAAAACCTTTCACCCTATTTTTTCCTTTTCTGGAAACTGCCAACATGCTTTCTGTGGAACAGCACCTTATTCTTGCTCCTGGCAGTGCAATACTTGGACTCTGCTGCAAAATGGCATGCAGAAAATGCCTTTCCCTGAAAGAATGTCAGGATCTTTTCTTGGACATGAGCTGGAGAAGCAAAAAACTGTCCTATACATTGTTCAGGTGGCCTGAAATCAAAGTTATACTCTTGTTCCTGAAGTTGTCTAACTAAAAGCATGCTAGTGGAGCACTATGGGCAAACCTCCGACTTTGAGGCAGCTCCTGATTTGTGTTGGAAATAAGCACCTACTGGTATCAAATAAGATTATTGGAGAGCATTAAATTCACTTATATATACAAACAATAGCAAAAAGATCCTCTGGAACACCAAGAAATGTTGAGTGAGATGAGGAGCTTTCTTTGGAGTGCTTTGTCATTTGCAGAGTGATGAAGGGTGTGTGGGATCTCAGGAGTGGATGGCAGCCCAGGGAAGGGTGTTCACTTCAAAATGCTAAAGAAAATGGTTTTCAGGCAAAAAGGCTTTTCCTGGCAGAGATTTAATTGTTTTCTCAGGGTCCCCTGGGGATCGCAGCATTAGGGGGGTAAGAAAAGACTTCTGGGTCCCAAAGACAATACAGTGCAGCTGGTGCATTAAATCAGTTTTAGTACTCAAAATAACTGGGATTTAGAACAAAAAGAAATAAAATGATAGCAGAAAGCAACATCTTCTAAAACTTTACCTTCCAACACTACACAACCAACTTTACAGCAAAAAGCCTTGCCAAAAATCTGATAGTGGCTAAAGAACTCCAGATGATTTCACAGCTTAATTTTTTATTGTGACTACACCAAGAGGCCTGCCATGCAATCCAGTAATATCCCTGGCTACTTTCTAAGCTTCTCCCTTCCTGTTAGTCAGGATTGCTATAAAAATGAACTAGAAATAGACATTTTATTGTTCCTCCATAACTAAAAGATAAATAAAAGTTTCATAATTCATGATGATTCTGACTTTAAAACTCTCTTAAGGTTCACCTTACTGCACAGTGAGCTTGTATCAAAGTTTATTGCCATTAACTGCCCTTTTCTGGAGGTGAATGATCCCAGATGCTTTCAGCTGCCTTGGCAGGAGGTGAGAGTGAGCAGGATCAAGGAGGCTCCCCAGGAAGATTGGGCACACACAACACCCATCTTCAGCAGTGGATCTTGGGTACCAGTTTTAGGACCCAGCGTGGTACCAACACATGTGACATTGCATCTGCCATTTGCCAGCATCGTAGGAAGCAGCATTTAAAATTTGTTTTGACTTCTACAAATACCATTTCCAGTTTGCTGCAAAGCCCAGCAGGAAAGCCAAGTCTGGAGGAAAGCTGGCAGATGGCAGGAAGATGCCCTGGGTGCTAGGGTCTAACTGCACCTTCTCAGGATAACATGTAACTACAATCTTCCTGGGAATTATGTGGATATCTGGGATGTGGCTTGGACAAAGGGAAGCGTCGTGTCCCCGCTCCAAGCAGAGTCCTGCTTACCCCTGGAGCAGATGCACACAGCACTGTGCAACACTCAGAGCTCAACCAGGTGTGATGAGAATTGTTAAAAGAACCTGTTTCCAAAGCTGCCAGCAGAAGGGGAAAGCCTTGCTTGTAGGAGCGACTTTTGTTTCTGGAAGTGAGGTGGAGGGAAGAAAGATCTTCATAAATATTTCTGGAGACCTGCTTAGCAAAACTTTGAAACAGTTCAAGATCCAAGTCTGAATTTGTCTTTTAGATACAGACATTTCAAACACTAAAATTAAAGGACTGCAAAGCAGGCAAATCTCAGAAAATCTGCTCAAAAAATGACCTTTAGAAGAAGGACAAGCCAAAAGTGTTGTGCAGTGGGGCGAGTAGGGGGGAAGGGTGGAAGGCAAACTTACAGACCTCTCACTAAGTACATGTAAAAATTACTCAAGAAAAGTAATGCACTATTAATGTGAAGTAAAATCAAGAAAATGTATAACTGACCTTTTATGCAGCCTCTGTGCACATCAGTGGAGAACTCAAGACACAGCCTGCTATTTTATAACCTCTGGAACAGGTCTAATTTCTAGTTAACAGGGAACTGAAAATAGTTCTTGCTTGACTTGTGAATATAAGTAAAATGTCCACAGATGTAAATAGATTCAAATGACAGTGGGTAAACTTTTGCTTGCTGGGAACTTGAGACTACTAATTCAGCTAGTAGCCTGTAATAGCCCTCAGCACTTTTCCATATGTACTTACAAGAAATCTAATGAGTTTTATATTTTACTGCCATTTGCCACCACCTGGACTTGCTCCTCCAGATGCAGAATTCTCAGCCATTCATCACTGCATCAGCAAGTAGTGATGGTTTACTGTCATATCTAAACAGTTATAGCCACCAGAAAGGCCTGACCTGCCTTGGCAGGTCATGTTTATAGAATTCATTTTAAAGTTTACATAATTAACTTATATAATTAATTTTTATGGTCTTTTAAAAGTGATTCCTGAAATATTAGCCATCCTTTAGCTTCCTCTGCCAATAGTTCACATAACTGGTTGTGCCTTTTCACCCTTCCATCTTGAACTAAAGAGCAATACCCCCTAATAGGTGAGCAAGTCTCACTCTCTGCTCGGGAACACCAACAGTTCCTGCCTCTCTCCAGAAATGTGAGGTGGCTTATTTGCAACACAGTGATGAGCTTTCTGAGAAAAATACCCCAATGATGCTCAATCCAGTTGTCACTAATTTTATCCTTTCCAAAGCTTGCAATCCCACAGCCCTGGGTGTGTGCAACACAAGGAACTTGGTCCCATTAAAAAATTCCTATATTTGCCAGTCTCAAAGCCTTGGACAGATGAGCTTTGGTGAAGATATTTCCCATCCCAAGACTAGTTCCTTACTACCCACGAATTCTGAGATCACCATGGTTGCTCTGGGGTCCAAAAGAAATGGAATTTTCTCTTAATCACTGCCTGCCACAAGTCACAGTTGTTCCAACTCTTTGTCTATACCTTCTGTACACCTCCCAGATGACAAATCCCATGATGTCACCTGACAACTGAGCAATTTGGTGCAGACTCTGGGCCTGAACACTAGGAACCACTCCACAAGGTATGGCAATACTCTGACACCCATCCCAGGTGCTGGAATACAGGGTGGCATCGCAGGTAGAAAGGGTAACCAATACCCAATCCCTTAAATTGCCAAATGAAGGGTTTGTAGGTACGTGGCTGTCCCATTAACTTGGCCTGCTAAGTACATCAGTCATGGGATAGCACATGCCTGCAAGATGCCCACTTTGTCAAATGGTTTCAGTAGAGGCTGCTCAATCTGCTTTTACCACCTGTTCAGTTTTTCTACTAGAGGCAGCTTAGATATTCCAACCCATGGGTCTATACATAGGTATACCAAGATATTTTTTGGAACTATCTGGGTCAATCATATTGAGGGATGTGCCATTTATTGTCCACACCAGACAACCACTGTTCATACAGGAGTCGATTGCAGGTTGGGTATAAAGCTGTGGCATTTCTCCCCCCAGTGTTTTGAGGTCTGTCAGATCACAAGAGACCTACAAAATTTCAGAAAAAATAATTTGCATTCCATCCTGAGATTCACATAATAGAACCAAGTCATCTGCAAAGGCCAGTGTTATCAAATGTGTCTAACAATGCTGGGATTCATCCCTTTCCTCCTCCAAGTTGCACAGTAGAGGGTCCACAGACAAGCTGAATAAATTCTGCAACATTAGATTGCAATCTCTAATAGCAAACTGAAGGAAATGGAGGCTCTAAAGTTTCTGGGCTAGAGATAAGTGCATTCATCCCACTCTCCTCCACACACACCCCCTCAAATAATTTGCCAGAAAAACTAACAATGCTAGATTAATTACAAGGATTTTGAAATTTGTGCTAAATGCTGTGAACAGGTTTACAGATAAAAAAAAAGTTAGAGAGGTTTAAAAATTTTCCTGATATTTCCTAAATGCAAATACTTATAGCAACATTTTAAAAATTGAACTGAATTTAATAATAAGGTTTTTAAAATAAAACCATATGAAAAAGAAACATTGGATTATGTTTTTAAACTCCTTAGCCGAGAAACCAAGCACTATCCCAGTTCTACCCTTGGCTGCTTGTAAAAAACTTTCCAGTACTTTGCTTTCATAGGAAAAAAAAAATAAACAACCACATTACTTGTGGCCTAATTAAAAAAAAAAAAATTAAATCTGTAATATTTTAAAAGAGAGAAACTTGATCTGACTAGACTTAATGGTGAGCCTGGCTTCAGAGGACCTAAAGGATTTTTTGGAGTGAAACAGCTGGGAAAGCAGGTAGGAATCCAAAAGCCCCTAGAGTCAGTTCACAAAGCTGAGTTGTTGCCAGATGTGCTTCTCCTCTTATTCTGTGTCCTGCAAGAGGCAAATGCTGTAAGAGGTAAAAGGGCAGTTTGGGTAGAGGTCTCTTTGGCTTAGATGGATGCCACAGTCTTGGAGGTAATGTTCACATTGAATGACAGCCACCTCTTACAGAAGACTTTCATCCTCTATTTACCATCAATTCAGCCATTAAAAGCAAAGTCCTAGGAGTGGAAAGCTTTGTATACAGTAGGGGGCTTATTTGTAATCAAACAAGAGTACTCAGCAGCAGCTTCTATGTATTTACTGTTTCAGCTGTGCTGCAATGTCAGCACTCATTTAACCTCTGTAAGAAATCCAGTTTGTCTGACAGTTCCCACCAGGCAGGCAGATAATGGGATGTGTCCCTAGGCCCTGGTGAGAGAAATGGCATGAGCATGCCTCTTCAAGAACAGGGAGAGAAAGATGCTTTGTCTCCCAGAAGCCTGTTCAGTGCCAGGGAACCCAGCCACTCTCACTTAAGCATTTGCCATATGGTCATTAAGTGATGATGGCCCCAAAGCCCTAAATGTGGCACTTAGGGACATGGTTTAGTGGTGGGCTTGACAGTGTTAACAGCTGGACTCAAGATCTTGGAGGTCTTTACTGTCCTCAGTGACTATCATTTGCATGATGAAGGTGCTGTATATATTGGAGAATTTAGGAAAAGGCATGTTCTTACCCAATGCTTTGCTGCTCCATTCCCACTGACCTCCTAATCTTCACCACTGCTGGTATTGGTGCATGTGCTGGACTTGGATCCTCCTCAAATTTTACACTAGTACACTTTCACCCTGCCTCACAGAGTCACTCCTGGTCAAAGCAGCAGGAATTAGTCACATATTGTTTGGGCATGTAAAAGAAGTGGGTTTGAGTGCAGTGTTACTCTGAAAGCATTACACAACACATAAATTCTGCTCATCTCAGTAACAGATGAGGATTCCAGAAATGCCAGGAAAGTGACTCTTCCAGATTTCTATAATAAAAATGCATAAAAATTGGAACAAATTCAAACCAAAAACCAACCAAACCCCACCTTCTGCCCAAAGAGTTATAATTTACTAGCAATTTAAACATCATTATACTAAGTCATATTGCTGCTATTCTGTAAATATGCATATTTACAGAATATATACCCCACCCCTCTTCCATATTCATAAGGCTGGACCTTTAGTTAACCAGAGCATGTACACATTTCCAAATAGCCTAAGACAGACAAAACTCTTGTCTCGAGCACTGCTGTGTTGTGCAAACCTTACAGTGCATGACACACTTTGGGCTCTAACCAGCAGTCATTTCCCAGCCTCAAAACGAAGGACAGGAAATTCACAACATCAAGGCCATTAAATCAGTCAATAAAACCAGCCAATAAAATCAGTCAAAAAAATTAAAGTGAATGAATTGCTATCCTGCTCAGAGAAAAGACCAATTCTCTAAGGAGTTGAGCCTGCTCATGAGCACCCTCCCTGGCTACTGTGGCCCTGTCAGCACCCTGGGCACACCTTTGCCATTGAACAGGGTGAGCATCACCTACCCCGAGGCACAAGGAGGAAGCAAGAGGCAGCAAATTCAGAGGAGTGGCTGGAAAGTACGAGGCTCCTAATGAGTACACCCAGCTCAGCACTCCTCCTGAACAGGGAAGTACTCACAGCTACAGGCAGAACAAACAAGTTCACTCCAGCTTTTCAATATCAAGTAATTACTGTCTCAGCAGCAGAGATCATCCAAAGTTGCCAGTCTTTCTTTTTAAAATGCAGGAATAGAGATCATTCCACCTTTGGTGCAGAAGAGCTACAGACCTTATGAACATCCTGCCCCAAATACACAGCAGCAGCCCCAACTCATGTCTGTGCTCTGCTACATCCCACTATAACAAACCACAGCCTGCCTAGTGCAACGCCCAGGCAAGGCTCTCCTAGCCCAAAAATGCTGAGCACTGCTGCAAACACAGCCTCCACACTGTCCCACCGGGTGTGCTCACCTGCCATGCCTCTCTCTGTCAGCTGACCTCCCCACAGGGTTGCAAATGGAAAAAAGAGATTCTTCCAAACCTCCTTCCTCAGCACCTTTTGATGATGGAGGAAAACTCTCCATTTATCTCTTTAGCATCCCCCATTAGCAGTGTCCTACCCCACCTGCTGCCTACTCTGGTTCAGCTGCTACTTGGGCCCTGGGCACCTGAGTCTCACTCACCTCTGGACATATAAAGCCACCACTAATACCACACTAGCAGCTGCTGCTGGAACGTGTGCAAGGAGAAAGCACTGTCACCATAATTTCTGTGATATTATCTCCTATTTTGGTCACTGGGAGAGGACAAAATATTGACTGAGCAGTAAGAAAGGCAGTATGCAAAGATGGAGCTTTAAACAATGTAACAGACATGCCAGGAATGCCTTGAACAGAAAACATAAGCCCCATGTGCTGTGGAGTGTAGGAGGATTTCTCAGCCGATGCAAACCGCAGGGGTGCGTGCACCCAACAGTGAACTCTCCTTTAGTAATGACCAGCTTCACTCCTACTGTAGATCCCAGGGATGTCACAGTCATTTAAAGCTGCAGAACCAGTCTGGGGTTAAATAAAGCAGTGATTTTTTTTTTTT
>VXAC01000247.1:51611-273778 GCA_013399225.1 Rhipidura dahli | reverse complement strand
AGCTTTCAGACACTGACTTTTCCTCTGTGATACAGTTAATAAACTCAGCTGTAGAGAGAAATCCCTGAAGTGGTGAAGATTTCCTAGAAGACAGGATGCACTTTCTCACCTACTTTCTGTAGAAGTCTCCAACACTGACTTGTACGAGTCCCATTAATTTCTTAGTCCAGTAACTGAAGATACTTTATATATGGCAGAGATTTTATACACAGCCCTCATCTTCAGGAAACAATGGAGATAATTCTCAGGCTAGAGAGTAAACTTTATCCAGACACAGCAGGATCAGAACCTGCACTATTCCTTACCACAGAAAAGGAACATTCTACAACAAAATTAGGCAGCATCATTAGCAGTGACTAACATTTACGCCCATCAGCTTCTATCTACAGCAACTAAAATTCATATAGCAGCAGGCCATATGAACTACAGCAGGCTACATGGCTAAAAGCAGGTATATGCTTTGAACCACTTCAAGAAAAAATTACTTCAGCTACTGGTACGTTATACTGATAGTTCTGTCATTAAAGCACTGTACTAGCACTTGTGTAAAGCTATACTAAATTCTTTTAAGTTGATCAGTCACTGTGCTGAGAATATCGTGCCTACTCAGAGGTATCTGCACTGTGTGCCACAGGCGAGAGGACAGAGCAGCCTCCATGCATACAAGTCATCTGTGCTGGCTAAGGAACATTAATTAGAGCAGAAGAGGTGTCAAATAACTCTTGTGTCCTCTAATACTGTGGTCATTTGGTCCTGCTCTGGTTTCTCAGCTCAGATAAAAGGAGTCAGCAGGATGCCAGCAGCCTACATAAAAGTGAAGACAGAAAGACATCATGCAAGCACTGATACACTACGGTGGTTTTCTCAGCCTCGGCTTTCAGGAGCCAGCAGAGGAGGCAGAAGGACATTACAAGAGGCAATTGTTCAGGTTTTGAAAGATGTTCCTGTGCCACTGTATTGGCCAGCTAAGTCAGCCAGTTTTTAGCTCTGCTCATTGTCCAAAGTTACATGGATGTGTAAGGGAGAATCTGACTCAGCTCCTTGTAGCTGCACAGACAGTGAGCTGGATCACAAGCAGAACAACATATGCTTTCTAGCATCATCATCAATATAAACAACTGTGCAAACAGGCTTTCTGCTTCTAGGGCATAGCTTCCATATAAGTGCTATCTTCATTTTCCTATGGAAAAATCAGAATCAGAAGTCCTCATTCCCAAAAGTGATGGCTCAGCATCATGAAAAGTAGTGTGCCTGTACACTTTCTACAGCAAAGTTAGTATCTACTACTTTTAAAAATGGTTTTCTCCAACCTTCACCTCCAAAAATGTCCACAGATAAAATTAATAAGTACACACTAAATACTTTAAAACTTCAGAAGTTTATTGCCCAGAATAGCTCACATGGTACAGTTAATTTTTTTTTTATTGTCTTCGTTACAGGGAAATAAAGCAAAACAGTTGAAAATGTATATGGGTTAACAGTAAAACAAAAGCCCAGCCTAGTAAAAGCCCTTTACATCCACCAAGTTATACTTCAGAAAATGGCTAGCCAAACATATAGAAGTAGAGCATCTGAAAGACAGTTTCATGTTTGTGTTATAGATTCTAAACCAGTATTAAGGGCATTCTCTGTCCATATTATCTTTTTTTTCATAATAGCAAACTGAAAAAGGTCTATGTAGAAAAAAAGTTAACTACTGCAGGATTTTGAAACCTCAGTTATCATCTTACAGGTTGATAGTTATGGATAACAGGAGAAGGCACATGACACAGTATTTCAAATATACAGAGACCTATCCAAATCCAAAGACTAAAAGGAAAAGGGAACCGAAACTCAAAATTCACAAATATTATTTTTGCATTCCCCAATCTATATTCTATAAGTTTGCATTCAAGCATTTTACAGCTTTTTCAGAAGAAAAGTGTAACACACCCAGAAAAGACTTCAAGGCTTTGAGTTACTCTGTTGGTGGTTTTTTTTTTTTCTTTTAGTGAACAGAATATAGCATAATCTAAACGATAATAAAATGCAGACACATTCCCTCACTTGTTATTAGCGCCCAATAGACCCACTGCTGAAGGTTGAGTATGAGTAAGAATATGAAGAGCTTGCTGAGGCATCAAAGCTTCCTCTCCTAGACCCACTTCGTGAGCCTGAACGCGAGCCAGAGCGAGAGCCAGAGCGAGAGCCAGGTGCCGAGGAGACGTTGTAAGGACTGGATATGCCTTTAGAGGAAACAGAGGCTGCTTCCAACAGTTTAAGCCCAGTGATGTCTTCCACCATTGACCGATTCATTGCATCTTTGTAGGATATTTTCAGCTTGGTCTTGGGGCAGGTCAGAATTTTAGGATAGCTGTTGGTGTCTTGTAATTTCTGAGCAGCGCGACCGTCAATCAATCCGTTCCTAATGGCTTCTTCAGTAGTTATTCTTCCACGCACTTCTGGGTCCACGAGACCTCCAGTGAGGTACTGGAATTCAAGGAACCGCTGCCCAGCCTCATAAGGCAGCCATTTTTCCTTCACTGCTTCAGCTGCTGACATCCTCTTGCGTCCGCCCTTTATGCCTTCGAACCCTAGGAAGGCCTTCTGGGCTGGTTTGAGACGTGTGGCCATATCCTGATCGATGATGCCTTGGCTGGTGGCTTCCTGAAGAGAAAGCCTCTGGCCAGTGGTAGGGCATATTATGCCACCTGTGCAGGCCTGGGCTTCAAGTAACCGCTGCCCAGTGATGCTATCCACGATGCCCCGCTGGATAGCCTCTGAAATGGAGATTTTCTCCAAGTTTTCTGTGTCAAATATGGCTGCAATAGGACTGCACTCATCTGGGGTCTCTGAGAAAGAGCCGCTCCTGATGACTGAAGAAGAACTCCTGACACTCAGCACGGTGGGAGAGCGGGTCACCGACTCGTGCCGGAACACCTCGTCGGTGCCGTTACGGCAGGAAATCATGTCTGCAAACTGGGTCAGGCTTAAGCTGCCAGAACGGTACTGGTCAAAGAACTTCCTCTCCACCAGGCCTTTATCAATGGCATCTTGGATGTCATACTGGCTACCTGTTTTTCTGTCGACAAGGACTACTCTACTGCTGCCATCTGACCCTGTGATAGTTATTTCTTCCCACTCACACTCCTGTTCAGCTAGTTCTGTGTAGGTGTCGTAATCTATGAGGCCTTTGCTGTATGCCTCCTGAACAGACATCTCCCGGTTTGTTTCTGGATCTACAATGACCACCCTGCGCTTCCTAAGGGTGTTCTTCTGTGAGGTGTGCACCACCTTCTTCTTCTCTCTCAGGGGCAGAAGGCAGAGCCCTGTTGCATCGTCCTTGATGCATCTTTCTTTCAGCTGCAAGTAGGTCAAGTTTTCCTCTGTGTTGGGGTCAAAGAACCCTTTGGTGTCATCACTTGGATCACTGAGGATCTGGTTGAGCTCCTCATTGAAGTAGCCACGCTTGTAGGCTGTCTCTACGGGCAAGCGGTAGCTCTCCTTGGGGTCGATGATCCCTCCAGTAGCAATCTGGGCCTCCAGCAGACGGATGCCGTGGCCTCTCTCTATGAGCTCTTTGTTCATTGCTTGGAACAGAGAAATGATGTTTCCAGTTTCTGGGTCCTTGTACCCAGTGACAGCTCTTTCAGCAGAGAGAAGTTTCTCTTTAAATTCAATTCCAACAAGGCCTCTTTTGTAAGCTTCCTCAACAGGCAGCCTCACGTTGCTGACAGGATCCACTATGAACCCTGTGGCTGCCTGGGCTTCTAGGAGTTCAAGGGCTGTTCCCGGCCTAACCAAACCTATTTTCATAGCTTGGTAAATGCCAAGTTTCTCTTTAGTTGCCTCGTTGTAGATACCAGCAATACAGCTAGAGCCCTGAAGGAAATCAATAATTCTCTCACTCACTTCTTCCACTGTAATTGCACCTCTTTCCAAATCATTCCTGGTTGATTCCTTAATGATTCCAGCCTCAAGCAGTGCATCTGCTGAGACAGGCTGCCTGATCCCTTGGAATGACATACTCCTCTTTTGCACTGGAAGGAGGAGCAGACCGGTGTGTGGTTCAATCCTGCATTTTTCCTTCAGCTGCATGTAAGTGACTGCCTTTTTGGTGGTGGGATCAATGAAGTTCTTTGTATTGCCTTGGCAGTTGTTTAGCATCCTGTACAGGTCTTTGTCAATCAACCCACGAGATAAAGCTATCTCTTTGGGTAGGAAAACACTGTTGACAGGATCAACAATCCCTCCCACAGCCAGCTGGGCTTCAAGCAGACGAATCCCAGTTTCTCTGTCAACCAAGTTTTTCTTGATGGCTTCAGACACCGGCACAGTTTTGCCTGAGAAAGGATCCTTAAATCCTGTAATAGCCTTTTCTGCTGTATAGATCTGCTCTCTATCATCGAAGTCAATCAGATCTCTGGCAATAGCACTGTCCACTGTTAATATCTCATTTCGATGTGGGTCTATCACACCTCCTGTTGCTGCCTGGGCTTCTAGGAGCAGGACTGCATTCTCTGCTGTAAGCAGCTGGTTCCGTTTGGCCTCAACAAAAGAGTACTTCTGTCTGGGAGAAAGGGACACCCCTGCAATAGCACCTGCCCCTTTGAGGTAGGGTTCAATGTCAGCCGCCACCTCTTCCACCGACCTCTGCCCCTTCAGCAGTTTATCCAGCGTGAGTTTGTCAATCAGCTGACACTCATACAGCTGCATGGCTGTGATCTTCTTCCGCAGCCCACTGAACACCAGCTTGGAGGCATCAATACAGAAGTCTTCCTCGGTCTGCGTAGATCTGTGAGCCCCATATGGGCGCTGCTTGAGTTTCTCAATCTCTCTTTGTAGCCTGAGACGCTCTGACTCCAACTCTGACTGGTTTTTCACAGCGGTCTCTTCCAGTCTGCACCGGTATCTCTCCTCAATCCGTTTGATTTCCATCTGCAGCCTTTCAATCTCACTCCTCAGGCTGTTCTTCTCCCTCTCACTCTTCTCCCTCTCACACTGGATCTTCCTTATGGATTCCTCTGTTCGGGAGTGCTGGCTCTTCCACTGATTGAGGTCATTGAGGATTTGCTGCTTCTCATTTTCCAGGCGTTGCTTCAAACGTGATTCTGATTCCAGGGTAACTTTCAAACGGTTCAGCTCCTCTTCTAATCTCTGCAGCCTGGCTTTGTCTTGCTCCAAAGCACTCATTTTTATCAGCAGGGTTTCTCTTTCTTGCATTATGTGACTATACTGGTTCTTGGATTCTTGAATCCTACTGGATGCCTACAGTTGTGGAGGAGAAATAAACCAAGAAAGGATGGTTAGAGTTTGTGCTGGTTAGAGTTATGCCCTCCACCAACAATGCTCTCCAGCCTGTCATTTAACCTGCAGCAAGCTCCCACTGGAAAACATCCTGGTCACAGCAGTGCCTTACCCAAGATTATGGATACACATAAACCAGGGAAGGCACATTATCCCTTCACTTACAGTGTCTGCAGTACTGCCAGAGAATCCAGAGACTTCATTCTGTTACCCACAGCCTCAATCTTCAGCTGATTTAGTTCTCTGTAACTTTGTGATACTTCTCACAGTACACTGACAAACACACAGAGCACTCAAGACTCATTAATAGTCTGATGCTCAGCAGATGTCCTGGCAGTGCTACTAATCCAGGGGAATTTGCATCAGCTAAGGACTGGTCATACATGGAGAAAAAGGAAATATATGACTCAATTTTTGCTTTCCTGTTAGTTTCACATGTCACTCCGAACAATTTTACCTGAGTTGCCTTGCATTTTAATTCTTGCAATGTCTTCATATATGTATATGCAAAAACACTCACAAGCACACACGTTTGCATGCAGTCCACATTAAAGTGAATACAAGTTTATCTATTTGTAATAAAAGCATATATATATGTGTATATATATATATACACAGATGTTGCATAATGCTAAACGTTAGTATTTTTTAAAAATCAATATTAGGATTTTTAGAATAAAGAAAAGAAAAACTGAAAAAAGGAAAGAAAAGCTGAATAAAGGAAAGAAAACTGGAATAAAGGAAATGAGAAAAGAAATATAATGGACAAGTCTAGGAAAAAAAACATTTTCACAAGTGCTCACTTGTATATTTAAAGAGCAGCTCTTTGTACAAGAAACTAGGCAGAACAAAACATTAAAAAATGTTTTGTTTAACTTGTTTATGTTATCACCTGAAGTTTAAGAAATTAGGGCCAATAGTAAAATTTGCAAATGCCCTTAGTGACTTAGGAACATAAATCCCCAAAACAGTCCATGAAAGATAGGCTTTTAGTACCTTAGGTACAGCTGACAACATCGACTTTTCACCCTTACTTGCAGCCAACATCTTACCCAGCTAATCAGCACCTTGACAGCTTGTTGGTTCTGGGATTTTTAGCCAGTTTAGTTTGTGACAGCACTCAGGTCAGCCTCAAAGGATGGCTTTAACCCACCCTGGCTGAAACAGCCTGGGAAGCACACAGCCAAGCAGGGAACTGTTAAAGCACAGTGGTACTCCAGGTGCTCTCTCTCAGCCTAGGATGGTTTGCTGGAGACTGGCACAGAACACAGGTTTCTTCTGGGGCAAGAGGTGATGAGAGCTTATGGCTCCCTAGAACAGCTCCCAGGGAGTAAAGAGACTAAGGAAGTGGCCAAATCCTGCCACTTGTATTTAAAAATTAACAACAGGAAGGGTTGTAAAGGGGTTGTTAGTCACAAGTACAGTGACTTCAAACAGCAAAAGGTGAATTAATTTGTTCAAATGGACACTGCAATTAATTATATATCTGAGAGACAGTAAAACTGGGATCAAAATATGTGTGAATACCTCTAGAGCTTGCTTTTGGAATTTTTCAATTTCCTGTCTCAATTTTTCCCTTTCTTTCTGTAAATCATTAATCAACCCCTGAAGTTCCAGGGTTTGCTTGCTGCTCATCTGAAGCTGATTCTTTAGTTCAGCAATGGTGGTATTTTTCTCATCAACTTCATTTCTGACCATTCTGAGGTCATCGTACTCCAATCTAACATTTCGCAGCTCCTCCTCCAGTAACAAGTGTTCCTTGGTAAGGTTCTCGGTGAGAGACTGAAGCCTTTCAATTTCTATTTTGCACTCATTCAAGGCTTTGCTTTTTTCCTCAGAGGATTTCTGTAAGTGCTCATATCGTAGGTGAGCCTGTTTTAATTGTTCCTGTTCTTGGACCAACTGACGACGTAAAGTCTCAATATCTGCTGTGTATTTTCTTATCTCCTCCATGTATCTTTGCTTCTCTCTCACATGACCATCTAATACTTCTCTTTGGTGTCTAAGGTCATCTTCATTCCTCTTCTTTACAATAGATACTTCCTCTATCTGCTGTGTGAGATTAGTTATTTTAACCGATTGGTCTCTCAGAGATCTCCTCATGCCTTCTATTTCCTCCTCCAGTTTTTTCCTTCTGGATGTCTCCTCCATTAAATTTTTGTTCTGTCTGCAAAGTTCCTCCTCCAGCTTATGTTTCTGGATCTGCAAGTCTTTTACAGTGCTCTGGAACTTTGCACTTTCTTGATCCCTGCCTTTTTTCTCTTGTGAAACTCTTTCATAGTCAATTTTGAGTCTGGCCAGCTCCTGCTCTTGGATCCTCAGCTTGTTAATTGTCTCAGTAGCACTCGTGTTTGCTTTCTGCAGGTCAAACTGGACTCTTTTCAACTGACTGTTCTCATCCTCCACTTCTTTCCTCTGACTTGTTTCTACATCCAACAACTTTCTCAGCCTTTCAATCTCCTTGTTTCTTTCCTTAATGGTCTTAGAAGCATCGTCAAGTGACTGTTTGTACCGCATGCTTTCATCAGAGTGCCTCTGAATAACTTGTTTCAGCTCAATCTCCAGCTGCTGTTTCTTCTGAGAAAGCTCTGAGCCAGCTGCCTTCTGCTGCTGAGCATTCTCTTCTATTTTCCGTAGATTATCTGTTGTCTGACTTATTGTGTTCTTCAGTCTCCTAATTTCCTCACACAAATTCCTATTTTCTCTCATGGCATTATCAAGCTGTGTTCTATAATTATTTGTCTCCTCTTCCTTTTGCATGGTGACCTGGTGAATTGTGTTCTTTGTGATATTAATCTCAGTTTCATATTTGTTCTTTAAACTAATAATTTCCTCATCATAACTGTTTCTTACCTTAGCCAATTCATTTTCAAGTTCCCATCGGCTTTTAGCCTCTTCCTGAAGCTGAAGCTTTAGCCTTTCCAGCTCCTTAGTTTTATCCTGAATAGTTGAGGCAGCCTCCTCAAGAGCCTGCTTGTACCTGGAGTTGTCTTCCCCACGGAGCTGAATGATCTGTTTCAGCTCCAGCTCTAACTGATGCTTCTGCTGTGACACCTCAGAACTGCAAGCCTTCTGCTGGAGAGCATCTTCTTCTGCCCTCCGCCGCTGGTCTGTTGTTTGCAGAATGGCATCGTTCAGCCTCACGATCTCATCCTTAAGGTCTCTGTTCTCTCTTGTCAGTCTGTCAACCTGGGCTCTGAGGCCTTTTGCATCATCATCTTTTTGTGCAGCTATCTGCTGGATTGTTGTCTTCTTAATATTAATTTCTGTTTCATACTTGTTCTTTAAATTACTCATCTCCTCGCTAAACTGGTTTCTTACCTTAGCCAGCTCATTTTCATACTCCCTCTTCCGTGTGCCTTCATCCTGAAGAAGAACCCTTAATCTTTCTATCTCGTACTCCTTCTCCTTGATGACCTTCTCAGACTCTAACTTTTGCCAACCAAGACTGTCTTTCTCATTTTGTCTCGTTTTTTGCAGTTGGTCATAGTCATTCTTCTGCTGCTCATATCTATCCTCCAGCAACTTCCTTTTCCTTTTCTCATCTTCAATCTCATAAGTCAACCTGGTTATTCTGTCATTTAGATCCTTTATTTGGGCATAGCATTTGTCTAGGTTTTGCTTAGCAGAATTTCCATCCATTTCAGCTTGTCTTTTCATTTCTTCCAAACTCATCAGCTTTGCCTTAAGCTGAGAAATGTCCATCTGGTACTTCTGCAGATTTTGCTCCAGGAATTTATGTTTGTTGCTTGTCTCTGAATTTGAATCTCTAGCAAGCCTGAGTTCTTCTTCCAGGAGTTCAATTTTGGTGTTTTTCATCTGCAATATGATAGCAGAAAATCAAACAAACAGAAGAACTCCCATAAATACTTGTGACAACTGTTTCAAAATCATCACATGCAATACAATACACATTGTGTACACTGACTACTTAAAATTAAAATTTTTCGCTGCTTCAGTGAGAGCTAAAACCCTTTTTTTCATTTTATGTCATCAAAACAAATTCTAGAATCCTTATTTATTCAAACCTTATTCAGAAATGAGCATATAATGACTTTCAGAGGGGAAAAGATACTTGATGGGAGGAGGGAGGTGCATTATTGATAGCAAAATGTGACATGTTGAAAGTTCACCAAGGAAGTGTGAAATAGTCACCTTTAGAACCTCTCTGATTTTCTAACAGATGAAAATTACATTCCATTCCATATATACAACTTCTTAAACGGGCCCCTCTGTTTCACTGAGCTGTACCAAAAGAGGAGGTGCTTCTTTTGAAACACTTCAGAATATGGGCTGAAATGAGGTGCCCTGAATCATGACATTTTCAGCACTGAGGGAAAGTCTGGGATGGGTAGGGAAGGATCACTTGTTGTGCCTTGATGAGCACCTCCTTCTTTACCAAGAAGACCAGCTCTCTACCTCACTTCACACACAAACTTGGAGGTCACTTCACAAAATACTGTACTCTTTCACAAAAGATGCATGACACTGCTAATATGCCTCCTTCATAGGACACCTCTGAGTTCTGGATGTAGTTTTGTGAGCTATTTTACACTGTATTTTCTGCCTCTGATCTGTGATAGTTTTCTAATCCGTGATAAAAATGAAAGCTAAAGAAAATAAAAGAGTTAGAATACCTTCAAATCCTCCATGCTCTTTAACATTTCACTCAAGAATCTGTAATAATCTCCTGATCTTGTAAGAAGCTCTATATAGCGGGACTGAGCCTCATTAGCCTTGAAAAGAAACAGAATTGTTAGCAGCTTCTACCAGAGTTAGACATGATACCTATATGTCCAGATCATTTAAAGGATTCCAATCTACTTTAGCAAACACATCACTTGACAATGTAAAAAGCAGATTCTCCTCCTCACAATTTCACACAACTTTCTGAGGACCCCAAAAGTGCTAATTCTTCTTTCTGAAAAATCCATACCTCTTCTGTTTTTCAAGATTGTTTTCTCCCCATGGCTGATGTGATATTAAATTCAAGCCATTATCCCCTGGTTCATCACGCTCTTCTTGTCTGACAGTCACAGGCAACCCAAGCTAAATTTTTAATAGCAGTTAATTCCCAGGCTGAAAGTGACTAAACCACTTGGGGCATGAATCTACCTTTCTCACAGTATGCATGCAGTGGACACTGCACAGGAATGAGGTAAATTCCTGAGGGTTAATCTACTGTCTGAACAAGCCCAAGTCTGATTTTACAGCACAATGACTATTCTGCACTAATTCCTCGTGCCGTATTGCGTGCTTAGTGCACGTTACCAGTGATGGTGCCAAGTATTAGAATACAGCTGGGTAGGACTCACAAGGGCTCACACAGACAAACCATTGTATGCAAAACACTGATGGGGAGGAAAGAAAGATACCTCTTGTAGAATCAGCACTGCAGGAGACTGAACCACACTCTTTTTGATAGGTATGTTGAGCAAGGTTTCTAATCCCGAACTGTAGGATGCAACCTGTAGTTCATAATCCTGAAAATCAAGAGGAGAAGCAAGACCCATTAAGAAACTGCCAAAGAATTCTCTGGTAATCCATTTCAGAAAATGCAAAGTTTTGGGTTTTTTTGGTTTTCTTTTCTTAATGAAAAGCTACATTTTTCCCTTGTTCATATTTCTGACCATGTATAGATGGTCCTCTGTCATCAACAGAAGCTCATCAGTTCAAGTACCCCTGGGAAGGTTCATGAAGGAGAGTGAAAAGGAGAAAAAACATTTTACAAAAACAAGAAGACAAGTGTTTCTGTAAGTTGAGGGCTACTCAGAGATGAAAAAGATTCATGGGAGTAACTGCTCTAAGTATCAACCCAAACTTCATCAGAAATAACAGTCTCTGCATCTCTTTTGCATCACATATGCCATGTCACATACATAGCAAAACCTTTGTTGCAGAGAGCAGGATTGAGCTGAAGAAAGCACGGATATAAAGGTGACATAAAAATGCAGGGACCACAAAACCATCCCCTCTGTATGCTATTGGTTTTCATGGCTATTGCACACCATTCCTCCTGCTAATCTGAATTTGTTTTGCCTCCTAGATCAGATCCTGATCAGATCTAATTTTTAAGGTACCAATCTGTTCTTGACTTCCTTATGATTTTTAACATCTGAACTGGAAAGTTTGGTCTGGCTAGGAGGAGGCTTTGATTCCCCTGAAGAGAAGCTCTCACTGCTATCTGATGCATGATCCCATAGTGGTCAAGTGGCAAGGATACAAATTGCTTTCATTGTGTTTTGTACTCAGAAGTACTTAACCCCGGCAATTTCAGTACACTCGAATCAGGGAGCTGACTCTTCACCCATCAGCAGAGCAGAGACAATGGGATGTGCCTGACCATGAAAAACCACACCCCACAAAAATGCTGAGATCCAAGTACCTTAATTGCAGCTGAGCACAGATCTGCATGCTTGAGAAGCTCCTCGACTTTGTCTCGCTTCCCACAGATTTCACTGTGCAAGTTCTGTCAAGAGAAAAGTGAGCCATGAAATCCTCCTGCAAGATTTACCAGTATTTCCTCCTGTACATGCTGCCTCCATCAGAAAGCACCTGCAGCAGGAGACTACTGCAGCCCCTGAGGCTGAGACCTGAAATGACCTGTAGCTGGGCAGTTTTTACAACAGCAAGCTCTCTGGGCATGAGAAGATTGTTCTCAGAGAGAACACCCAGCAACTGAATCCAGAGCTGGGTAGGGAGAGTTCCTTGACTTTAGCTTAGATGTACTGACTCGCTTTTTATTTTTGTGCTGTAATTTGTCCCAGAAGTTGCACAATCTTACAGTCCCTTGAATTAATTCAAAGCTGATGTGTAAAAGTGTCAGTGAACGTGCAGGAGCCAAAACCAGCCTTGTTCATAATCTGTTGCAGTGCTGACAGAAAGTAATGAGGACAGTAATATTTCCTCCCTCCTGCCTTCTACACATGGGGTGTTTTTTGGTAGCTTGAATACTTCATAATTCAAAACAGGCCACCATATTGCAGACTGCATTGGTACTGGCATTTTCTGTAGAGCAAAACTATTTAAAATCCAGATAATCGAAGACAACTCATTCAGGTGCTTCATACCTTCTGATCATGTAGGTATCTCATGATAGTGTTGGAATCACACAGCTTCATGGACTCAATAGAATCCTGCCGACGCTTGGCATCACAGATCCACTTGCACAGAGCCTGGTAGAGATCTCGATAAGTTTTCAGCTGTTTGATCTGCCTTTCTAAATCCCATGATCTAGAGGAGAAAAAAGGAAAAACCAGTCAAAATGGAAAGTGCATTCTCTTTCTCTCTCTTTACACAGTTTTCAGAAATAAGACAGAGAAATGAACTAATGTAAAACTACACAAAGCTCTGAAAAGGGGATTCTGAACAAAAATTTTAAATAAATGAGAATTGTAGTGGTTATCAGTCACCCAACATGGATTTTTAAAGCCTGCCTTTGAGTAATTCTATAATACAGAGGTTGGGCCTTCCTGTCAAAGGGAAGGATGGATAAAACTGCAGTAATAAAAATCAAGTTCACTGACTTCAGTACGCTTGTTCTCAATTGTCACTGAACAACCAGCAACCAGTTAGGACTACATTTTGTCCTCAGATAAAAACAAAATAAAGAAAACCAAAACAAGCCATACCCTGAACTCTCTCCCCTCTCCCCCCCCCAACAATCAAACTATGCCTTCAGTTCAAGATTCAGATTCAAGGTGTGATTTTGTTACTTAATTCTTAGCGTTACTTTTTTAACCCTTAAGTAAAGGGTGTTCAGGAATAAGCATGGTTGCTTTTTTTGAGGGGGGAAAATGCTGACTGGAAGTACTTAATCCAAGAACATTAGTAAGAATTAAAAAAAAAAATAAAAAGAAAATCAGAACAACTCTTTAGCACATAGGTTAGACATTTGAATGGCTAACTACATTTTTCTGCTTGGTCTTACACAATTCCTTTTGAAGTAAGTTCAACCTATTCACAATTGCTCAAGTCTTATTGCCCTGAAGTCACCATTTGTCCTTTGGAAGCAAAGATTAGTGCACATCAGTTCTTTTAGACTCACTGCTAAGATGATTTTGGTAGCAATAGCAGTAAGGAAAACACAATGAAAATATGAACAAACCTGTTATCTATCTGCTTATCAGCCCTCTGCCAGCGGTCTATTAGCTGGGTAACTTTGTCACAGTACTTTCCAATGTCCATGTCATACAGGGTGTATGACTGGCAAGACTGTGAGTGAATCTGAAGCGTTCTCTGCAGCTCATTTTCCAAGGTATTCAGTAGTGACTTCTTCATATTTAGGTCTGCTTTCATTTTCTGGAGAAAAAACCAAAATGTCATTTAATTTTTTCTTGAGAAGATACTGTTATTTAACCAACTGAACAGCATGCACAATATGTTGGGATCTGAAGATGTTCTTTCTAACTCAGTAAGGTATGTATTGTGATGTCAGCTGAATTTAATCTATTTAAAGTGAAACATCTATTTTGGTAAACAGTTTGGCTTAAAAATATGTTTAAAGTTAGACAGAATAATTTTCTAAACCTAAGGTCTCTGCTATCATATTCTGAAGCCAACATTTCAGTTTCTCTGAACTCTGCAGAGCAGTTACCAGAGCAGAACAAAAGCCTTGCTTGTTCCTAGAAACAATTCTATGAATCTAGGAAACAATTTCTAGCACTAGAAAATTTCACTGAAGTATAAAAGATTCCTGCACTTGAAACAGCTGTGGAATCAAGCCTCAGGAGTGGCAAATCCAGTTTTTAAACATCTAAAAACCTGCACAGGTTTTTTTTTCCTATTTACATGTTTTATAGACATCTTCCATGGAGACGTTTCTTCACACACACATTTGTTTAGGTTCATACACCCACACACTGTGGGCATCACCAGATGGAACATACAGTGCAGGCAGTGGTCTACCTTGCATCCCCCAGTCACAGGGATGACTACAGCCTTCAGTAATATGCTCAAACCTTTTTGGTTTGGTTTTTTTTTTTTTTTTTGTGTAGCTCAAATTTACACCAGCTAAGAACAACTCCCAGCAACTGAACTGCAGCTCTCATTTAACATGATAAAAAGGTAACAAGGTTGTGCTCCATTTGCACCACCTACACACTTTTCCCCTACTAAAAGTAAGAACAGAAAATAATGAAAGAGTTCTTGTTCTCCCAAATGCATTCAGTGCACAAAAGGACCGGCAGATAAAGGCAGACAAAAGACTGGATCTGCAAGGCAACTTTGTGCTCAGCAAAGCAGTTATTTCCCTTTGCCCCTTGTACAGGCTAGATACTTTTCTCTCTATAGTATGAATCTCTAAATTCTGGCAAAATCAGGACCCACAATAATACCTAGAGGACAACAAGGACAATTAACAAGCCTGTATGCAAGAAAGGAGATACTGCCTTCAAATCTACATTCCCAAGTGATACAAATAAACACACGCAATAGTATTCAGAAATGGATTACAGAAACCTTCCATGCAGCTGCCCTTGCTGTGGGGGCAGCAACAACCAGGGCGTGGAAGCAGTACTGACCTGTACATTCCTTTCAATAATTTCATAGAATCACAGAATATCCTGAGTTGGAAATGACCCACAAGAATCATTGAGTACAACTCCTGGCCTTGCACAGGGCACCCCAAGAGTCACACCACATGCCTGAGAGTGCTGTCCAAAGGCTTCTTGAGCTCTGTCAGTGCTGTGACCACTTCCCTGGGGAGCCTGTTCCAGTGTTCAGCCCACTTCTGGATGAAAAACCTTATCCTGATATCCAACCTGAACCTCCCCTGACACAGCTCCTGCCTGTTCCCTTGGGTCCTGTCACTGGCCATCACAGAGAAGAGATCAGTGTCTGCCCCTACTCTGCCCCTTGTGAAGGACCTGTAGACAGGCATGAGGTCTCCCCTCTTCTCTCTTCCAGGCTGAGGAGACCAAGTGACCACAGCCACTCCTCATATGGCTTCCTCAAAGCCCTTCACCATTCTTGCAGCCCTGCTTTGGACTCTCTCAAATAACTTCACAAATTTCTTATCTTGTGGCACCCAAAACTGCACACAGGACTCAAGGGGAGGCTGCACCAGTACAGAGCAGAGAAGGACAATCCCTTCCCTTGACCAGCCAGCAACACTGTGCCTGAGTTACAAAACATTGTATGTCTACACATAAAATACAACAGAATCAGCGTTTCCATCTCCTGTGGTTTTGGAAGGGTTTCACCCAGCTCAATAGATCTGTGCTGGGTGAATTTTGGAATTTTGCTTTGCTGTGTCCTTGGTTTTGACCACTCACCTTCAGACAAGCCCGATAAGCCTCCACTTTATCAAGATCCAAAGGAACAGTCTCCTCTTCAGACAGTCTGACTTCAAAAACTCTGATCACATCTTCTGTTTGCAGAATAACCTGGAGCAGACACCTCAGTGCATTCAAGCTAAATTAAATGATACAAGACAAATCCATTATGGACTAAGGCAGGAACAGTGATATTTTTAATTAATTGCGATGACTGGCTTAAGAGAATAGGTAACACAAGAAATTTCTGTGATACCCATGCTTCTCACTTTCTTTTTTTAAAATCTTCCAGAAAATAGAAGAAATTCACATAAGAGTCTGTTTCTATCAACATGTGCACAATCTACGAAGAAGGTGTAATTTTACACTACTGGTAACAAAAGCCAGTTTTCTGGACTAAGGATTATGGCAGAAAGTGAATATTTACTGCTATAGTCTCAATTTACTTACCTGTCTAAGTAGCCAGCAGACACACCATTAATATTTTCCAGTTTTTGAAAGAGGGCATTTATCTCTGACTGCAAGTACACATACTTCTCACAGCCTCTGAAGTTAGGCAGCAAGTCCTTATGCTTATTGAGGGTTTCAGCCATTATTTGAGAGTCATTCTGCACCCCCTAAGGAAAAATAGAATGCCTGGTTTACAAATTTTTGGTTGGCTGAATGATCATTCTACAGCACATATGGAATTGGTCTCCTTATCCAAGCACTCTGCCATTACATAACCAGCTTGACTGAGGACTGAAGCAGTGGCTGAGCTTGCTTTTCTCAAGGGAAGCAATATTGAGCAGGCTTTTTTTTTGTCCAAAAAATGTCTTTTTGAGCATCTCCACTCCAAAACTCAGCTCTGACATGCCAAGGTCCTTCTGCTCTTGAGACCTTTGCAACCTCATTGCCCCACATGAATTTCTCACATGCTGAACCTATGATCTTTTTGTACCAATCATGTCTCCATGGTCTCCTACAAATCTAAAGAACTAGGAGAGGGGTAGTACATCTCATGTATCCAGTCTGTATCCCACAGACAGCACTTTACATGTAGGTAGTTAAGTGAAGTCCTTGGAAAAGGATTTTAATGGCACTTTGCTCTGGATGAGGTTTAACATAAACTCACAGCCACTTGACATTAGTCTTTTTGTATTCCTTGCCTGGCAGAATTTGACTTCTAAAATTCAGTAATCAACTTCTTCTAGTTAGAAGCTAAATTCTAATCCAAATCATCATGATTAGCTTCCAATTGAGAATTTTCTGCACAGGATGTGTGTCTTTCCCAGCTGATCATGAACAGAACTGCAGCACAGAGATGCTCAAAGAAAAACATCCACAGTTACCTCTAAGTCCTTTATTCTGGCTGAAAAGTCATGCATAGCCCCTTGATCCACTCCAAGAGGAGCTCTTTGAACCATCTGGATCTCAGAAGCCTCAATCTGACGCCGAAGTTTCTGAAGCTCCATCAGCAGCCAGGCCTCCTGCTTCTCAAGCTCTCGGTTTCTCTCATTAACAATAATGGTGTTTGAGGAACCCACAGGACAGCTCTCAGTTGGGACCACTGTAAAATGAATTGGGTAAGCATCAACTGCCAGAGATCTGAGCAGCCACATGCAGGAAGCTAAGGCAGTGCCCAAGTCATCCAAGCACCGAGCTGATCTGTAGAATGGAGAAGAGGTAGAACATCTGGGCCCTTAGGCAGCTGTTTCAGGGAATGAAACTTCTCCTTCACAAAAAGATAAACTTGCTTTCTAAAATGCAGCAGTGACATTTTGCTTCCTAATAACTGACAACATATCAGATGGACTAAATTCTTTTCATTCTCCCAGCAAGTTCCATGGATTCTGGAGGACTATTCCCAGATTCCCACCAAAGGAAGGAAGAACAAAATCTTCCCCCGTGCATGACCAGTTTTGTTATGTTGGGAGACAGCAAAACAGTTCTTGTACATGTTCACATTCATATGTTGAAGAGAACATTTTCACATAAAAAGAATGCACCACCTCTGGAACAAAGAAACCTCAGCAGTCCAAACTCTGCAAGAGCCAGGAAGACTTACAGACCTGTTTGTGGCTGTCGTGGTTGATTAGGCAGTTGTATGATCAAGGTTTGGTAGTGCTTCTGAGCATCAGTGAACTGAGTCTGGATCTTTCGTTTGTCTTCATCACCAAACATCTCTGAGCCTTGGCTGTTCCTGAGGAATTCTTGATAGTGGATCTCCAGGTCAGTTATTATTTTTTGGTAATCTTCCTTACGCATTGTTTTCAGCTGAAATAAGGAAGAAGGGAATTTTGAAATAAAAGGGGAAAAGAGACAACTGGGGAAGTTTTATGACTAGTTAATCATCAAGAAACAAACTAATAAACCTAAAAAACCCCAAATTAATCACACTTTAAATAAATCCTAACTAGGCTGTCTCTAAAAGTATGGTGGTAAGAGTACCATCAGTTAATCTATCCTTGCTACCTTCATTTCGTAACTTCAGAGCAGTTTGAAATTCTATCTCTTACTCTGTTTATCCATGCCCTTGTACAGTGGGAAAAGCACAGCAAGTATAGCTAATCTTCCTGCTTATCTGTATTGTGTTTGAGTAGGAAAGCATTTTGTTTCTCCTTTAATAAAATTACAACTTGCATATGTGTGAGCATTTGTGCAACCCAGCAAAAGGAAGGCCCATGGTTTTGCTGAACATACATCTGCACAGCATACTGAAGGGTCTGCTTGGGACAGCAGACATCAGGTTATGGATGTCTCTGGTCTGCAGGCAAGGCCAGCTGGTATCTTACCTTGGCAATAGTCATGGCTCTGATTTTCTCAATGTCAATCATGCAATAATGCCAGGACACCAGGCTCTTCATGTTGATATACAGCTGGTTCCACAAAGCTAAAATAGCTTCATAGTATTGCTCAATTCTGGCATGAGAAAACAAAAAAGCATTATCAAAATGCATCTGTACTTGTAGCACAGCCACAGAACACCCCAAGAAACACCCACCAGATATGGAGTGTGTTAAGGCTCGTTCTCTACTTGAAAAAATCTCGGAATTTAATTTATACATGACTTTCATTATTACATAAGGGAAAAACCTTATAAACATCAACATTCAAATCTTTTTAGACCCCAACCTAGATCCCAGCAAGCTTCACTGAAGTGAGTTTCCTCAAGTCAAGGGTCTAGTCCTTAATCCCCCATCCTTAGGGGTAGGGGGAGTGCACTCTGATCAAAGCACAGAACATACTTTGTGATTGTTGCTATTCTGGGTGATCTCTAATCCCCATGGCAAGTGTCCAAACCCAGGCAGCAACTCACTTGGTAGCAAGATCCACTGCTAGTGGATTGGGGGGTGGGATGATAAGGCTGACAGATGGCACCAGCATATCCACTCCTCCGGGGCCGGTCACCAGCCACTTGCTGCGCTCGTTGTTGTCCTTCAGGATACATTCATCCCCTTTGCGCACCGTTTTCTGTAGGGGATCCACAACAATGTCTTTTTTTAGTTAAGTAAGGTGGGCCTTCCAGTGATGCCTTAGGTTTTAACTTTTATATTTTTCAAATCATGTACTGCTTAGTGTGTAACTCTGAAGTTTCTTGTAGCCTGTTAATTTCTGCTCTCTTGTGCTGTATAGACACAACAAAGCCTCTCCAGCCTGCTCTCCAAGGACACCCAGACTGCCCTAGGCTCAAAAAGTGTAAACCAAAAGCCTCTAAAGGGGAGCAAGCTGAGGGGAATGACATCATTAAACTGAAGCTTTAATTGGAGAATTAACCCTGATATGCAAATGAACCAAACCTATAAAAGTGTGAAGAACTTGTGACCTGTCGTGCATCTTGGGGTCCATTTTGGCAGCAGCCTCTGGCTCCCCAGGGTGCACCTTTGGAGGCCTTTCAAATAAATACCCACCTTTATTCCCTTTACTCCTGTCTAGTCTCTGTTCCTAGGAGGCCTCTCAAGGCATCACCAGGAGAGACAGACAAGGAAGATTTTTCTAGATCACAGAAGCAGGAGTGCTTCCCAGCTGCCATGCCTGGGTGTGCATCTCAGCTTCATACTAGGGCAACAGATCAGTACAGATCAACCCCTTCTATCTGAATTTGCTTTCCATGTGAAGAAACCCCAAAAAAACCCAAGTGTGAGCCACAGAATACTCTGAGCAGTTGCCAGTCTGGTAGATGATCAGAGCTGGGGCTTGCCCTGACAAACACCAAAGACTGACTGTGGACACATGGCCTGGTAAGCTGTGCAACCCAACCATGCATGGCTTTAAGCCAGTGAGCTGGAGGCATAAGGATGTTCACTGCTGCATCCATATTTGCAAAGGGATTGGGAGTGAGTGTGGCAGAGCCAGATTCACCAGCTCCAGCTGCCAGAACTCCTGACACCAGGCAGCCACGGGTGTGGCCATGGCGCAGGAAAAAGCACGTAAGCAGAAAGCACATCTAAACTTACTGTTAAGTTAAAAAATACAGAAATAAACCCAAGCAGCCTCAGTACTGAGGAGGAAGAAAAACATCAACATTCATTTCATATCCCATCCAGAAAAGAAATGAGAATACCAATGACTAACTGCATATTCCTCACTTTTTGTTAGATGAATTGTTCACCTAAGGATCCAGAGATACACTGGAAAGGTGAGTAATCACAAAAAAGAAAACAGGTGTGGATGCTGGGAAGCATCTGTATAACAATTTCAATCCTATTATGAACAAGACTTTTATGTGCTAATTTGAAATATGAGTATTTATGCTATTTAATAGATTATATAATAATTTTGACTAGATCTGTTAACCAATCAGAACCTAGCTTGCTTATTCATAATAGCAAGAAAAGCAGAATTTCTTCTATCAAGGAAATTCAAGCTGACCAAAAGCAGATAAAGGGGTTACACCTGTCCACTCAGTGGTTTGCTTCCTAAGTGATTTGCCGTGTTCTAGCTTACATGATGTTAATTCTCAGCCAGAAAGGGATACAATACCAGATCCTGTTTGTAGTCACACAGAGCCTTGAGGATAATGGGCTTGTTACTTCGATAGTCTGGGTTACGTGGCTTCAGCTGCACAATCTTCTTGGATTTGTTCACCAAACTCTGCACTTGCCTCTTGTATTCAAGAATCCTCTCTCGTTCATTCTGCAAAGATCAACTGGATGTTAAAAATTTATTTTAAAAAGAAAAGGCATCTAGTTCCCGCTGTTTTATTTAGAGAGGGATACATGTGGAGCTTATAGTAGGCAAATATTACTTTAGCTGCAATGGGATGACTCTTTGGCCTACAGTGTAACACTGCAGTTTTAAAAAGAGCAGAGAAACATCCAACTAAGCAGCTCTGGCAAGATGCAAAGTTTTCAAAATTTGCATAGCAGGTTTTTCATACAGATCTTCAATGTAGTTAAAGTGGTGTTTAAGAAACATAGGAACAAATTGAAAGAATCTAACAAAATGAATGCTAACCAAAAAAAAAGGGAACAACTACACTTTCAAATCTGACTTCATGAATTGGCCTTTTACACCACTGACTATTTTCTCCTCCAGTCTGGGACAGTAGTACTGAATTCCTGATAAGAAAACAGCTAAAAAAGCTGACCTGTATCCTTTCAAAGAGACTATGGAGATAGAGTGACATGATGAATCATTTATCAAATGCATTTATCCTTTGAGGCAAAATCTATTCTACCACCTAAGAATAAAATTATTCCTTTTTTTTTTTCAATTGCTGGCATGTCAGAAACTTGGGAATTTTTTGGACTCATTACAGACTTAAAAATATAATGGTCTCAAGTTCATACAGTATTGTATTTAAACACTGCAGTGCACTTGGGTTTACATTTGGTATCTAAACAGGAAAGCTGATTTCCCAGAAAAGCAGAACATAACCTGTCAGGAGAGTGTGACAGTACCTCCAGCTCTTTGATCTGCTCCAGCAAAGTCTGCAGTGACATGCTCTTATCACAGATGAACTTCTTTCTGATAGAATCTTGTAAGTTTTTCAGGTAGCACTCTGTGGCTTGGGCCTCTTCAAAGAACTACGGGAGAAAAGTTGTGAATTTGGCTGTGCGTAGCTCTTAAAAATGTCTGCTAAAAATTTATGGACTCCTTTAATGAGAAATCCCAGTTCATCTCAGGCTCAATGGTAGCATTTATAACAAGTCAACAGTGTGCTATGCACAATATCTGTGATGGGATTCACACTTTTAAAAACAGGTAGTGTGAATTCTCCTACATCGCCACTTACCTGAAAGTAAGCTGCATTCTCCTTCAGATGAACATCAATACATTTGGTGATCTGAAGAATCCAGCTCCACTGAGTTTGCAATGTATCCATGTAGGCCTAACAAAAACAGCAATATGCACAACTCAGGCCACCACACTGATCTCTCTCCCACAACTAGACTCAAGCAAAATTGTCTACGCTCCACATAAATGCAAATGAAAAATCTGCCAAAACAAATTCATGCACACCAGAACAATGTAAATCATGCAAATGGTTTTGCAACTTCTAAGCACCCACCTACCTGAAATGAGTTAAATACCTGCTTGTGAGACACAAAGAGAAATCTGTTCATGACCTGAACTTGTCTGATCAGCATAAAGCCCCAGGTGCATTAACAAAAAGGGGTGAAATGCACAAAAGTAGTGCAAATAAAGTATTTCAGCTGCAAATTGCCATGTTCTCTTTCTTCCAAGGAATACCTCCAAACATGACTCTTTATGCTGGGTGGTTTTAGATTCAAAATACTCAAGCAGCCATAATGCATATTCTTTAAAAAACTACATGCAACTTTCACTTCACTGCTGGAGCTTACAAGGATCTTTCCTTTAAGAGAGAAACTGACTACAGGAGAAATAGGATTTTACACAACATGATAGCAAAGTAAACACACTGAAAAGCAGAAAGGATTAATTTTTTTTCCTTTTAGCTTCTTCAGCTGCAGGGTTCTTATACACTCTTGAAATTGCAACAGTTACAGCATTTCCTAATAAAATGAAGTCTTCCAAATTGTTGCAGCCTTTTTAATTAAAAAGTAAGCGTACACCAAGCTGTGAAGTCAAAACTGTCTTGGCTAAACTGTAGAAAGGCACTATGAAATTCAGCTGCAGAAAGTATTTGCACCTGGATTAAACATAAACCCTCAGCAAAGGGTGTGGCTTTTTTCAAAACATGCCTGCTAAGACAGCAGAACCGCAATGACATGCCTTCCTACCATAAATTCCACTGCACTGCAGTCAGCTCAAACGAGATACAACAACTTCAATACACTCAGATAACTCCCTAATCTTAGCATTAATTTTTACATCTAACATCATGCAGTTGTTAATGGCCAGGTTTGTAGAGGAAGGTAGTAAAAATTATTAGAGCAGCTCATACAGCAGGGTGAAATGGAGATGATTTTGGGCAGGCAAACCCTTCCTGGGTTAAAATGCAGCATTTTGTATGTGGACTTTCACTGAGAATCTTTCCCACGCCACAACTAGTGAAATCACACAAAGGCTAACTCACCTCAATTTTGTCTGAAGCAGGATGCTGATTGAGCACCAGCTGGTCACTTTCTTGCTTTAGCTTGTTGAGTTCTTTTTCTTTAACCTCCAGTTCACTCATACGTTTCTAAACAACCAAAACACAGCATTAAACAAGCTCCAAAGGTACACTGCACAGGATGATTTGCTTAAAATTTCCCAGATAGCTGTGATAATGGAAATTATCCCCTCTAACACTAAAGTGTTTCCATTAGGGGTACTGAAGTTATTTATGACGCTGCTTCACAGAGCAAAGCACACAAAGTTCTGCCTATCTTAGGAATGATGGAAGCAAAAATGACTGCATCTTGCAACATCCAGAACTGAACTAAATAAAAAAAAACAACACCTCCTTTATAGTGTGAACTTTCATTCCTTTTTCAATTTGGTGATCAGCACCAATGCTGGTTAAACAAACACACATGCTCAATTTCCCTACACAGCCACAGATGACAAGGAAGGAGCAGGGCAAACCACGTCTGATGGTGCACTCAATGTGCTGCTGGCAGAACCACCAGAGGAAGAGAGCATAGCTCTACTTCCGGGTGACAATAATCAGGGACCTCTGACCCCTGCACAGCCCCAAGAGGGAGAATTAAAACTGCTTCATTCAAGCCCCTTAGTTTGGCATGCCAGCACAATGGCATGTGCACAAGCTGCATGGGATCACTGGTCCGTAGTGGACTGTACCAGGAAGGCCACATTCCAAGGTCAAAATAAACCATGACCAGTCTTTGAATGGGAGCAAATTCTTCCAAAAGGTGTCCTGCCTTGACTCAAAAAGGTTATTACATAGTACTTAATTGAAAACTGGATAAAAAACCCCAGGAACTTCAAAAGAGTGAAGAAACGCCCCGTGATGAGTCTCTCCAAGAGAGGCTGTTCCTCCCTGACTCTTCCAAGAAGGCTCATGGAAAGCATGGGGAGGCTGAGCTGTCTTACAGAGAAGGACTCCTGCTTCCTAGCAATATCAGTGTTCCTGTCACTCCAGTCGTAGAGGAGCTCCTCTTCCTCACAGTCATTGATCCACATGATCTCCCTGCTGGTGGCCTGGATGAGGTTCTGGAATTGGCGAAGCTGATCCATTCTCTCAAAGGAATATTTCTGCAAGGAAGTACAGAAATGAGAAGCCATAAACACATAAATGCCTAAGTTGGGTGGAGAAGGGGAAGCCAAGAGCACAGCACAGNTTTTTTTAATAAAATAACAGGAATACTGACACATCTGTAAAACCTGTTGGCAATGGACAGCAGATGTCCCTGGGTTTATTGAACCATGAAACCTGTTGGCAATGGACAGTGGACAACGTGTCAGGATTTACAGAACAATGGGAACCTGATGTCAGCAGCTTCTTGAAGTTACTTCAAACACAAGTGTAGCAGACATAGGCAGGCAAGCAAAAAGGCATGGAGGGAAGTGCAAGAAATGTCTGAATATTTAAAATCACTTTTGCATTTGCTGCTCATAGTACATCCTTGATGTTATAGCAGCATCTTTTGCACAATTAACACTTCATGAAAAAATTCTTTGTCTTCACATCATAATACACATCCTGTTGCTTGAAATCAGACTGCTGGGAATCAGATTCTGATCCCAAGGGTTAAATAAGCAATTTGCACAAGATTCTTGCTGTGTTTTACGTGAACATCCATAGCAGGGAAGATACACAGCCCTACACAGAATTTGGTTCTAGTCTCACCTTTGAGTACCTTTTTAAGCTTCATATACAGCCTAATTTCATCATTATATTTACTCCCATTAAGGGGGTACAATTCTACTCTTCACCTGCATAGCAACCAAATCCCTTCACCAGGTGCAAACTAGAAACTTCCTTGTAGGAATAAGTCCATTATACAGCAGGCAATGAATTAATCTCAAGTCTGTGATTCAAAACGAAACTTTCAGAAACTACAAAGCACTGCTGAATAAAATTATTTAAAGATAGATCTGTCACTATGTCAAAACCTGAAGTGTCCCTTGACAATCACAAAGGTGTTAATAAAGCAAACAGGGAATCAAAAATGACCACATCCCATGCTTACCAGCAGGCCTTCATATTCTTCCTCCAGCTGATGAACCGCAGCCTTCTCCCGCTGGAACAGAGACAGCAAATACTTAGTGAGCCTTTTACAAGTTGCCTATTTGCTGTTATTTCCTTTACAGTGTCAATATCATCATAATTGCAGGTGGTAACCTGCAAATGCCTGCAAGAGCCATCTGTCAGTAGCAGATTTGCTCCACTGGATGACTCAAGAAGAATAAAACCAAGGCTTGGACAAACTGATTACTCTCAGGGATGCTTAGTATACAACCAAGTCTGCACATAATCTGCAATACCAAAACAACACTCGAAACTGGATTTCTTTCTGCACCAAACTCCTGGAGCAGCTAGTCCTAGAGCTAGCTTTGGAGATTATGAGCTAGTATAAATTATGTAGTGAGCAGACAGCTCCAGTCTTTATCCCCATTTCTAGGGTTGGGAACCTGCCCAGCCTTGGAACTGGTATTCCACAGGGCAGAATATCACCTTTGTTATTTGAAGAACAAGGGAAAAGTGACTAAAATCCTTTTCACTCTTCAGCTTGGTTGAGAGATCAGGGCTCCAGAAAAGACTATCTTTTCTTCAGATTGAACTCTCCTCCCAGTTAAGAGAAAAGATGAATGGAAATTAAATAAGCCTCCTCTCTCCTACACCTAACTGCTGGGCTGATAGGAGAGGAACTTAACAACCGCATTTTCAGTCACTTCTTTATTCCAGTCACAAAATTCAGAGGACAACAGAAGTCTCAGAGGAAAAAAAAACCCAGTATCAACCCCTAAGAAAAGCTTTAATCTTAGCCCAGAACTTGGGCATTTTTCACAGAAAAAAAACCTGATCACTCAAGGCTGCATCTGAGCACCCACCTTATTTTTTCACTTTCTTGTTTAATGTACTCAGACAGCAAGTGAGAATAACCATTTTTAGTCATTCTTCTCACAGAAAATACAGCAATATTTATTTGCTAGCCTTGGTGCACAACAGCAAAAAGCCAAATGCTAAAATAACTGCTGAATTTTCATTCTGAAATTCTGAGGAAAGAAGTGAAAGACAAAATTATCACGGAATTAGGCTTGAAAGTGGTTGCTGTTATGACACCAGCGCTTTCTGAAGAGAGGGTGAACTTCTCAGCATTCCTTTTCTGTAGCGGAACAGCAGTAAGGCAATGCTATAAATCCAGACCAAGCAGTGTGTAAGGGAGGACAGTAATTACCAGATCTGTTTTGACTTTGTCCAGGTGCCAACGATAGTCTCCGATGGCGTTGTGAGTTCTCCTGTGCTCGCCAATTTGTTGCTCAATGGATGCTGCATCAAACCCCCACTTCACTTGCTCCATTTCAACCTAGGAGCAAGAAACAGGATTGGTACCTTCATTTCTAACATTATTGGCTAAAGTGGAGCATGAAGGAATTCAACTGAAGGAAACAGAGTATGCAGTAGAGAGTAAAACTGAAATAAACAGAAGTTCAGAATACGGGGTTACAATTTCTCTAAATTGCCATCAATTAAACTGTGTAACAGGCTCCCAAAACAGAAGAAATAAAATAGGAAAAATATTTCAGTTGTTCATAGTTAGACTAGATTAAGCACACTCACTGGTGTATTTTCATCTGGTTTTCTTTGGACCAAACTTTTATTTTATGTTCTACAGTAAATTACATTCTTATCACTCTGAAAACAAATGACTTTATCAAACAATGCTATTCATGCAATTCATGTGACAATGCCCAGTTAAGTTCTACAGCCCAGTACATCAGATTTCCATCTTAATTTTGCTCATGTAAACTTCAAAAACCTCAGTTAAATGCCAATCACACTACATGAAAAAAAAACCCACAGAAGATAAACTGAAATTATTAGAAAACGTGTTGTTTTTTTGCATTTAGGCATCATTTATTGTAGGATGCCAAGTGAAAATCTCTAGAAACAGCCTTCAGAACAGTAAAATACCTGCTAATTACTAACCCAAAAACCGACTGCTCCTTGTTTCATTTTTTTCAAATATTAAAAGCCACCTAACTCTAAATTCAGCTCCCCAAACCCCAAATCCTCTTTCATGCTGCAAAGACAAACTAGGGCACTGTCTGAATGCCTGTCTGTGCACATGCCCAGTAAAGAAACTGGTATCTTAATCTTGGGTTGGGACTGAATTTGGTAATTACCAGCCTGGAGTCAAATCTCTATGAGTCAACAGATGACAATAAAGCCAGAACTCGAGCGTAGGGGTTCAAAGGCAGCATTGAAAATGTTCCAAGAAACAAAACCATTTTTCATTCAGCCATTTAAAAGCTACAGGACTTTGACCCTTCTCGTTATATTTAAACAGTCTAAAGAGACTGTAGCAACAGTGGCAGTCGTGGCTGGCTGCCATATGTGAACAAAGGCTGTCTGGATTTCACTGCACTTTCCCTAGTTCTGCACAGCAAATTTGACCAACCCTCCCTACCACCTCATTCTCCTATCAGCAAACTATCCAGGCAAAAACCAAAAAAACAGCAAAAAACTGCAGCTGCTCAGAACTTTTTCCCACTTCCACATTGCTAGGGGAAACATTATCCTAATCTCAATGTGGGAAAGTAATGGGACACAGCAAGGCACGACGGAAAGAAGCAGCACAGTGGCAAGCTCAAAATACATTTTCCCAGTGAGGTAAGTGCTTACTGGCCCCACCTCAGCTTTGCTGTAGGGATGAAGGGGAAGAGAGAGAGAGAGAGAGAGAGGGCCTTCTACTTTCACAGGAGGTTTAGTGTGGGAACACAGCTATAAAGCACTTGCCTATGCTCCCTGCGTTTAGCGAGGGGTGTGTGAGCAGGGCATCACGTGGTGCCTCTGGGAGGTGCAGCATGTTCACCATCTTTCATCGCTGGAAGTGTGCCCAGAGTCTGTCCAACATCACTCCTCAAGCCACTGCAGGTCTGACCATTAGCCTCCTCTCCCACAGCATGTGTAGAGCAATAACCTCGGCTGCTGCTGCCCAGGCACAGTGCTTACACACATTCCCACTACTCAAGGAGTGCACCTCCACTTCCCCTTCCTCCTCTAAAACATGCCACACCAAAAGACTAGACTATAACTAGTACTCACTTAAAAACACTGCAGCTCTGCAGAGCTCTACCCTCCTCACCTGGTTTGTGTAAGACCCAGCTGGCAAATGCTATACGCAGATAATAAAGACAAAGAACAAGAAACACAAAGAAACAAACTAATAAAGACAGATAAAAATAATACCATTTCAATTTACAAGGAGTCTGCAAAGTGTGACTTCAGCCACCTTGTTCCATCCTTCTGACCTGTCTCTCAGAAAGGGCTGTCCAACCACAAACTCACAACTTTCACCTCAACAGCACAGAAACAGAAAATGGGCTCTCAGTGTGGGTTTTCTACTCCAGGTTACATTAGCAATAGCTGTGAATTGGCAAATTTCTTCTCAGAATGCAACAAACAGTAGCTTCAGCACTGCTGTGTGCATTTCAGCACTGACTTCTGAAAGCCTAGTCCCACAGCAATCAGTTCTACCTCTCTGTGATAAAGACAGAGTAGAGGGGGAGAACAACTGTGGAACACTGGACAAGGGTTAAACCTGTGAAGATGGTCCTATCAGTGTAAAGGGTTAAAATAAATATGAATCAAAGGAAATCTGTGCAAGGAAGGAAGGAGGGAAATACTGAGCACAATAATCTCTAAAGCAAATATGCCAGTGCCTTTTGTTACATTAACACCTGTATTTCATTTAGCTTTCAAATCCAACTTCCACATCTTTTCCTGTGCAAAAGAAGACTGCGATTCATGTTTGGATTTCAGTGGGAATTCACTGTATCTACAATACTGGGGTCCAAAAAAAAGGAACTTGGAATAACATATGAGCATTCATGTGTACTTTTACTTTTCTACTGGCTACCAAAACATTGTTACATATGAGGTGATGTTCATAAACAACACCAGGTTTTAGCATTGTCCCTGGGTTTTGCACAGGTTTACCTTCTGCTGCCTCATCCAGCTTAGACATTCACTTGTGACACGTTTCGTGTACTCATCCCAGCCCGAGCCACTCTGAGAGGAGAAGCAGCCACCACCTTTGGAGCTGGCCCTCCTGGCACGGGGAACACTGATGGCTTTGTACAGGGCACGCATTTGCTCCTGGAGCTGAAGCAGCCTGAAAGGGAAAGAACCAATATAGTGTCTGTGAGCAAAACACCCAGAAAACATGCAAACAATGCAATTTTATCTCTCCTAATGGACCACCAACTATTCAGAACAAAGTGCTGAAAGCAAAGACCATGGAAAAAATATACTGACTAAGATTTCATGGAGATAACTAAGGCATAAATTTCTATCAGAAATATATTACTGCATGGCCCTTCTCCACGTTAGCATAATCAAACAGATTTAGTTCCACCTTTTTGATTTCTATCACATCCTGCAACATCAGGGAAGGTGAGCACTTGAGGTACCACAAACTTTTATCAGTCACACTCCCACCCCCAACCCTTCCCTGACAGTACCTTTTCTGATACATGTCACAGGGCTGGCCCATCTGCCTCATCTCTCTGATCAGCCCATCCAGGATGTCCATTTGGTCATTTGCCTGTGCAAAACACTCTTCCAGATCCCTGTTCCCTCTAAGTGGGACACCATCTCCATATTTCAATTCCTAAAGGAAAAAAAAAGATGGGAGATTAAACCAAATATTCATCATCTAAGTAGGTTTTCTTAAAAAAAATATTGTGAGGAATGATTTTTTTTCTTAGGAAGCCTGGTGAGTTTCAACTGCCAGGTCTCTGACTGCCAGTTTTAACCAGAAGAAGGCCGACTAGCAAAGGATCCACAGTCACTGGAAAGTTCTTATTAAAATAAAATATGGAAGAAAATTATTAAAATGTAGTATCAAACAAAACTTTCCGTAAAGAACAGCACATCTTGATGCTTATTTCAGTGGAGCCAAGGCTTCACATGGTGTGCTAACTTCTTAAGACATTATGCTTTTGTGTTTAGAAGATGAGAAGGAAATACTGTCTTAGTAGGAGATAGTGGCTATTGCTCCTGATTTTCCACAAGTTTCCCTGAGGTTCTTCCCCCTCCTGCAAAAATGTGAGTGGTACCATCTACCTGGGTCCAGCTCCATGCCCCATCACATTTGAATCCCACCTTATGGCCCAAAGTCTGTGCAAATCCATGCACCCTCTCAGTGAAGTTGGACCAGCATGGTCATGGTGTTTCAACCAGGAAGACACAGCTTTTTGACCTCATCCCACACTGACACAGCCATGCTGAACAAAACATAGTGCAGCTGTGACCTGATTTTGCAAATCAAATGTTACAGACCTCACTGCTCTGCCCCTCAAAAAGAAAAGAGAGAAACAAAGTAAGCAATGCATGTTGGGGCACCAAGCTGGAACTAAACATATCTTTCTTTCAACTTCAGTAGAATAATATTAATCCTGAACAAAAGGCAGTGTTTACTCTGGCATTGGTTTTTATATAAACAGGCTCACACGTCCTGTATCTCTGAAAAGGAAATGAACTCCTAACCACAGAGTTCATTTCTGAAAGAATTTTCTGTCCACAGAGGGTCCAAAAGTGTGCATTAAATCACATCTACTGCCAGAACTGTGAATGGTTTTCACATCTCAGTGGCCTCAACAGCAGGATGCACTCACCATCCTGCACCTCCTCTGACTTCAGCAGGAACAGAGGACACCCCACGCTTGCCAGGAGTGAATTTAGCATCAGTGAGTAACCCACCCCCAGGCACTCTGGGTTTGTACCAGAGCAGCACACTGCAGAGATTATCTGTATGTATTTGAGCTGAAACAGCCAGGAACACTTCAGTCTAGTTCCATTTACTTCTTTAGGAATCATGTGGAAAATAAAATAAAGGTGATGAAGGTGTTGCCACTAAAAGAGTGTAAGCAGTCATAACATTAGTAACAGGTGTTTACACTGACAGTGGTCCTGAGCTAAAACTGGAAAATAAGATGCAGCAGAATCTTTTTGAGGGTGGGTTTGGTTTTTTTAAGAAATCAAGAAGACCCCTTTTATTAACCAGATACATTTCAATCAGTTTTACTGAACAGAGTACAGAGGGAAGAAGGAGACCTAGGAGGAAGGTATGTCATTCCACTCCTGCCTGCCTCACACAAGCGGCTGAACGGGGAGAAAGGAGATGAAGAAGCAGAGCCTGTGAGTCCAGATAACAGCACAGAATATGCATTTAACATTCATAATCCCTGTGGGTAAGAACAAGGAGCACTCACGGGCTGCACTATGAGCTCGGCTCGTGTCAGGCAATCCGAACAGTTTTGCAAAAGCTCCTGGATGGTGTTCTGGCGTCTGGACATGGTACAGGTCCCATTCTGGCTGTTGTGGGGGAGAAGAAGAGGATGAAGTAAATACAGAGCAACTGAATGTTTTGAAGAAATACAAGAAACACAAATTCAGAACAGCTAAGAGAAGTTACATGGAATAATCCGCCTCCTTTAGGTTCACAGAGACACACACATTAACTGCACTGTGAAATTTTAATGACAATTCTGCAATGGCAAACCCATTTTATAGTTCTGCAACAGCAGGCATGGACTGACTTTGCCACAGGATGGAGTAGAACATGGAAACTGGCATGCCATAAAGGAGAAAGTTTTTATTCCAGCACAGGTATTTGTAGCTTTGATAGACAAAACTTTGGCAGCATTACAGCGGGAATGAATTATTCACAATCCTTGTTAAAGTCAATACATTAGAGCATAGCCTTTGTGTGATGTAATTGTTCATGTTATCACACCAGCCATCAAATGTCAGGGCACACAAGGAGAGCAGGATCCTTGGCTACGCAAGCACATGAGCACACAAGTCCACACAAGTGTAAGAAGGGCCTTTTATCAGCAGAAATGCACAAAGCATCATAGTGCAGTGTCTTAGGAAAGAATTGCAAGATACACAAGCTACTACAAAAATACATGTAGGGCCTGGAGTCAGGGTACATGCTTTCTTACAAATACATAAAGCATGAGTTTGGACTCTCCACGTAAAACTACAGAACTACAAACCCTAGTGGGGAGAAAAACCAAGGCAGGTAACAGGGTCATTATTGTTATCTTACACATAACCTACTGCATCCATACTGCCAGAATGTTGCTTTTCCAGCGTTTAGGATTCAGCCACCAAAGTGAGCCACTGTTAGCTGAATGGAGGTGAGGTGCTGCAAAGTGAGGAACCATTCCTTGGTGATGGGATCAGACCTCCCAAGCAAGCCCAGACAGCTCCTAAAACTGAATACTTGCCAGTGAAACTAAAATAAACCACTAACAGACAGTAAGAACTAAGGTGTTTCCAAGCCTTGCCTAGTTTTCTAATTCCTGTTCTCACAGTAGGTAACCTTTTCCATGACAAATCACTGAAGAGTCAAACATTCCTTACAACACTAATGCCAAGAAGACTACCAGTGTGAACCTGTCCAACTCAGAGCCAGCAAGCAATCTGGATTCAAAGGAAATCTTTCCCCTGACTTGAACAGACTCTGACCATCCTTCACAAAAGGAATTGTGACAATGAAAAAAACTCAGCAGAACTGTTCCTTGGCAAAATCACTGGAGTGGTGAGAAACATAGGATATTTTTAAGAGCCCTTCTGCAGCATGTGCAGTTGGTGCATCAGCAGCCTGCCCTTCTCCTATCAGCTCAACTGGAACAAATGCAAAAGGTTTGAGCAACTTCTCAGCAGCTTCCCCCAAAACCAGGGAAGAGACCCTCAAAGATGTAGAGACAAGACTGGAGAGTCACTGGGTGACATAAAACAAGCTGTACACATGCAGCCCCTGGCTTGTACTGTGACCCTTTGGCTGCACAAACACTGCGCCCCACTGTGCTATGCACCCCTGTGTGTCTTGGAAACAGCTTAAAGAAAACAATTATGAAAAATAACATATGGGTCTGATTTTGTGCCAGGCTTCATGTCAGTTTCCTTTCCTAAATCATTCCTTCTCCTTAGGCATCGCTGCTCTGTTTAGATATAGAAATATCTGACTGCATCTGAAATTTACATTTAATTACGCCCACAATTATTCTCATGAATGAAACATAATAAAGAAGAGGAAGGAACCTTCCGAGCAATTTTCTCTTTTTAGAACACTGGAAGAGTATTTTTTCTTGAATCCCTTTTTCCATCATGTTCTGGCAGCTACGAATGCTGGATATCCATTAATGCCAAATGAACTACAGATAGTGACCAGATTTATACTGTCACAGATCAGTCTATCTCCAGTGGCTTCAGTGTAACTTTACTGAACTCAAAGACATCACTTCACCATGACGAGGTCTAAACGATAGCTATTATAGTTAACATGTTAAGAAATTCTGAAGAAAAGCTATTTTCAAGTAAATCAAACTATTAAAACAAATTCAAATATAAAAAAGTAGAAATACAAGCATTTTGTGTTCATCCTAATAATGTTTGAATGCCACATCCAAAAATTATTGTCCAAATAATTTAAAAAATTGAGAACCTGAAGACACTTAAATAGATGCACAAAACTGTTTCAAAAGCAGGAGCAGAGGCCTTGAAATGAGAAGGTTAAGCACACCCTATCTAGGTCCTCAAATAAAGATCTACAAGTTACTTGTTTACAGTTCATAGGGAGCTTCACAAGAAGAAAACAGCACATATTTAAGGCTCTCCAATGCAGTAGATAAAGATACAACCAAAATAATGGCAGAAGTTGCAGCTATACAAATAGAAAACAGAAAAGAGCACACTATTTTATTAATGCTGCATTTAAAATCTTGGATGTTATCTTTGTTGTTAAAAAAATAACCAGTTTTGCTAGTGAAAATACAGGGATTATGATAATGCTAAAAAGGCCATGACCTGTTCAAATCTGTCAGAAGACCAAACAGAGCTACATGGGGTTATTGGGGCACACCCAGAGACAGCAGGTGCCAGCATAGGAGCATAGCTCCACCAAGCCAACAGGAATCAAGGACTTCAAATCTGAAGGGGATTTAGCTGTACAAATATGCCCAAGGGCATAAATCAATCTCTGAACTTAAAATATAAAAAACCTTAGCAAGATTATACCTCAACATACATACACTGATGTTGATACATCAGATGGCACCAGCACAATCTCAGAGGGACACATCTTCAATACTTTTCACCCATGTGACAGGAAGGCACTTCATCAGCAGTGTCAAAGTCCCTCAGTACAATACAACCCTCAATGAAGCCAACAGGATGGGCAGATCAAAGCAGAAACTCCAACTCAGAGTAATACGACAACCAACCTTGAGGCAGTAGGAAACAGACAGACAAACTAAAACCATATCCAACCCAGAAAATACTGGACCAAAGAAACTGAGGCAAACCCTGAACATACTGGACAGCATCATAGCATGGAGGTAAGAACAAAGCTGGATTTTTAAAGTAAAACCATGTAACCTATATGCTACATAAAAATGTATTTATGTCCCTCAGAAAAATGCAGCACCCCAACAATCCTCAGAGAACATAGACTAAGTGGATTACTTTACATGTCAGTGTCTCCCTTGTTTTGTCTGATTTTGTTTACATGAAACAGAACAAGTTTTGAGTAATGTTTGGTCATTGTAACACCTACTGCTGCTGTGACAATTTGATTTAACTCTGGCAGCATCTAAACCTGGAACCTATGAATAGGATCCTGCTGTATCAAACACTGTAGGCACACCGTCCAGTGAAGATATGGACAGATTTTTAATTTGTTTTACTGCACCTCTGTAAATACAGCATGTATTCTGAACCATTCCAGCAGAAATGGAAAGAACTGGAGGCTGGTCTTTCAGCAGGACACATAACAAAAGACTGCAGGGTCTCCTACTAATAAATACAAACATTTGCAATAACCTGACTATTTGCTGTGCTGCTTTGGTTTTGTAAACCCCACAGAACAGTGCTGAGTGAAACAGCCTGGACTACTTCAGACCTTAACTATGTATTTGTCCCTACAACTCATTTTAGACCATGGCATGTATTTGGAAGGCAACTCATAAATTTCAAAAAGATCCCATTAAGCAGTGTTCTTTATTAAAATAAGTTAATTTTAATAGTCATTAACTATTAGAGGAACAAAGGAAAACAAAAGGGGGTAGCGTCTTCATTTTAAAATTACGAAAACACTTCAAAACACAGATGAATTGCTTTTATTTGGGATGTTAAAATGTAGGTCTGTTGCTCTCTACTGTCAGAAGGGCCCTAGGAAAGGAATAGCATCTCCGTGTTGTCATTCAGTACAGGAGCCACCCTGTTCAGTGCATGTCAAGGCAGAACACATTGCTCCCTTGCTACACTATGCTCCTGCTCTCCCTGAAATGAGAGGACAGCCCAACCCCTGCTGCCACTGGGATTTGGGCAGGATAGCAGCTCAGGCAACACCTCGCTGCTGGAATATACCCCACCTGAGCTAAACTCAGCCATTACTCTACTTTTGAATCCTCAGTGTCTGAACAAGGATTTGTGTTCAACTGACGAGCAGTACCAGTGAACCTCACAAGACCCCCAGCTCTACTGAAACAAGAAACAACTATTCCTGCTTTTCCTAAAAGGGACTGAGAAACATGCTCATATGATGAGTTATAAGAGTTAAGACAGACATGTCAGCAGCGCCAACATCCCCCAGGCACAGCAGGGCTGAGTACTGCTGCCACTGACTTATTCAAGCAGTCAAAGAATTATTCCAAGTGATGCGTTTGGAATAAATCAAATATCTTCTCTAAACACTCAGCTTGCACCCTCACAGGCCCTGCATGGCAGCTGATGTCATCACTGCAGAACCTGAGGAGCAAGAAAGAAAGCCAGCTACCTTCTGCTTTCTCATCTGCCTCCTGCTGCTGCAAGGACCTGCACACCCTGAGCACAATCACCCAGACCATGGGGGCTGCTCTGGTGTCTGCCTTTGCTCCTGCACATCCAGAGGCTGCTGGGTTATCCAGGGTGTGATCAGTGCCCAGAGAAGCAGGGCAAATGAGAAACAGAAGCACATCCAGCAATTTTTCCCACAGTTTCACAGCTCCCTAAAGCTTTGGAAGCACAAAGAGGTTGCTCTAGTCCCGAAGATACTGTTTAAAACTAATCAGAATAATCCTTGGTAAATCTTCCAAGTCCTCCACAAAACTTCTAGCCTTTTAAAAATTCAAAGCTTTTAAATTATTTTTATTCATTCAAAAACTGGAGGAAGCTTTAAAAGAAAGTCTTTTAACAGATCTAGAGTACTGAATGATTCCCCTAACGAGAGCAAAAAAACAGCGCTTCTTTTTCTTCACACTTCCCGCCCCCCTCCGCCCAAACTTGTTTGAACAAGCAAAAGATTCATAAAGGGATTACCTGGTATGCCCAGGGTAGGCAAGTCAGAAGAAAAACCTGACCTGGAATCTGCATTCCCAGCACAGAGCCTGCACATACCACCGGACCAAACCACCACCCATCTGCCACCACCTGCCAGCTGGGTGTGTGTATGCTGGAAAATGCAACGGCACAAAGGTGGTGAATCACAACATCCATAGGAATACAACCAGGAATAAAAATGCTGTAGTCCAGCTTTCCCCCTCCTGCCTCAAAGAACGTGACTACACTCTGTCAAATCATCAAGAGTTTCATAACTGGGCTCTCCCCATATGTCTCTGCTCTAACTAGGACCAGTTTTGGCACACCATAGCCTCACCAAACTAGTCCCATCTGCCAAGTATGCACATGGACTAGGGCATGATGGCTGGAAACCTCAAAAGACCTCTGCATCTGGCACATTCAGGCTCTAAATACCATTACAAATGTGCAAAAATTTAGGAGTCACTAGTGAATTACTGAATTATTAGGACCCCTGCGGCTTAGTGCCTTTGCAGCATGCAGGGCTTCACAAGCGACTGTGCCACACCTGTTCACAGAAAATCCTCTTGCTTTTTCCCACTGGTATGAATCACCGGCAGCAGCAGAACTGCTTCCAAAGGCCGTACCTGCCCCATGCACGCTGCCTCTCCCGCCTCCGCCTCTGGGAGAGGGAGCTGCCAAAGCCTGGGTCCAGCCCGGACCCTGGAAATACACCTTTGCTGGAGAGCAGCCGCTCGAAACGCAGCAAAACCCCCTTCTCCTGACAGAAGTTTCCACACCTGCAAAAGCACGGAGCTGGGGACCTGCCGCACGTCCCTAGGGAACAGTGACCTGGGAAAGCGCAAGCTGAGCCTCAGCACTGCCCTGGCAGCCGGAGCACGGCGCAGGCTCTGCCGGCAGGGCAGCTGGTCCGCAGCCATTCCATTCGGGCACATTCCTGCCTCGCCGTCTGAGCCGCTCCAAGGGAAAGCTACCGCGCCAGCTCTACCACCGCTCGGCTCAGCCAGGACTCTACAGATCCTTGCGAGACTGACGGGAAAGGCAAAAGCATGGCTTTGAGTCTGTCTTCTCCATGTTTACTTTGTTTCTTGGTTCCTCGCAGTAGTGCCAGGGCAGGGGATGTAATTTCTAACTCCTGCTCTCACCTGAAGCACAGAAGTTACATTAATCCTTAAGCAGAACTGCGTAAATTAATTTATGTTCATGTCACCCAGTGACCGTGAATCCTAGGCTATTTTTTTCCCTAATCTCAGCAACGACAAACAGAACTGCACAACTTTGCATTTTTTTTTTTTATTTTCTCCCGCGGTTTATCAGATTTTCTATCTCCATAGCAAAGACATTGATAAATATTTGACTGATGAATTGGCAGTTTAGCAGCGTGTGACTCACTGTCAAGCTGAGTATCTGTACTCGGGGCCAAGCTCATCCTGAGTTCCCAAGCCAGAAGAAACCGGGAATGTTGTAAAAGCACCTTGCTGAGCCCTAAGGGTAGGGAGCGTCTCATATTGCTCTATGAGTAATGTAATACTCAGCACAGACTTGTTTGGCAGAATACGCCCCAAAACTTACAAGACTAGACCCTAACTTGAATCCTGCTGCGTTTAAAAATTAGGGTAGTGTGATCTTCCCCAGGAAAAAAAAGAAGCCTCAGTTTTCTGAGTTCAGTAGATGCCACTAAACTTTGGCACTGAGTATGTCAGGCTAAATGCAATTAATGAAACCAATTCCAGAGATGATGGCCCTGATCCTGATAGCACAATATGCTGAGAATTTAGTGGATCTCCTGCACACAACACACATGCAAAATCAGGCAAAACTGCTTTCTTCGTTAACTGACAACAAACCCCTTGTTTTTTGAGACACATTTTAAATCAGCACTGCTTAAAAAAACAACCTATGCAACTCAGTAAGGTGGCAACACACATACTCTATTGCAAAAAATTGTGAAAGTATTTGGTATAGTCAGATATTTTTCACACTAACAAATATGTAAATGCATAAATATACCTTTTTTCTTTTTTTAATATGAATAATAATTTGGTTTAGTTCCACTCAGAAGTCTCACAATAAAGTGAACAGGAACTTTCATTGCAACCTCCTTGCCAGGCATACCTTCCCAAAAAGGAGATATGAATATTATGTTATAAAAAGTAAATGAAAGAATGCTGACATAAGGTCATTAACTTTTTGATCAGATCTCTCCTTTCTACTTTTGCTACACCACCACTGAAAGCTACAGAAAGAAGAGCCTAACAAACTACAGACTGGCTTAAAATATGTAACTATAGCCACGGAATGCTAAATTAAAGGGAAGCATTTTTCCTCTAGTGAAAGTCAGGAGTGATATGGAAATCACCCTAATGAATCCAAATATAGTTGCACCAGTGTAAAGTGAGGAAAAAGAGAATGGCCAGGAACTAACATGCACTGCCATTCATTTTTCATGGCTGTCTCTTGTAAACACTGAAGGTATTTGCAGTGAAGCACCACGAGCAAAACAAATCCTCACACATGAAACGCAGCAGTGGCATTTTGGAGTCCTAGTGTGTGCACTCCCCAGTGGGAAAGTACTGAATTGTTCTTATTATATAGCAATAAATAGATATTCTAGCAATAAATAGATATTCTCATACTACTGTATTGGTAACTAGACATGTCCTAGCTGTGATTTGTTGTAACTAACTATGCACATAACAAACTGACAGTCAATCGGAGAACTAAAACTAAGAACTAGACAAAGTAATAAACAAAAAATCTGTAGAATGTAAGTTTTGTCATTCATTCAGTGCTGCTCTAGCAACTGGTCTGACATACCTCAGCAGAGCACACTGTGCTCTCTAAGATAACCCTACTTTTCTACAATTGATTTCTACTCTCATTGATCTGCTTGATGTAAAAAAGCCTGCCTTTTCTCATCTGCTGTTTATTTACTATGTTTAATTCTCACCCTTCTGCAATCTAATTATGTACTCTGCATAAAATTAGGGCTTAAGTTCTAGCACAAAATACATGACAGTGCTTCTGCATCAGTTTCTGAGTCACAGGCATCCATAATTAGACCAATAGGCTTAATACAGCCATTCCATGCACACAAACCAGTCATCACCAGCTGTGCTTTTGTACAGTGCTGTACCATACACCAGCACTGCTTCCTTCAGTGACTGTAACTGCTGCCTGCTTTTTAGTCCTGTGAACTCCCAGACACAGAGAGAAGTGGAGAAGTCTTCACAATTACTGCACTCTGCAGAAGGTCCTCGTCAGACTTGATGTGCACAGATTGCTGGTACAGCTGTGTCCATGAGAACAGGCATTCCCCAAGCCAAGATTCACAGCTAGCACCCTCTCTACAAGACCTTGACTGTGCTCACAGCAACAGGACAAGCAGAAAGTTAAAAAGGTAACAGGCAAGGAGAGCAGGCCGACGTTGCTTGTCCTGTATCTTTGCCCCCACCATCAAATGTCAGGGATCGCTCTGTAAAAGATCCCGACTTAAACTCCCAGGCCTCCCACAAGCTAGAAACAAACTCAGAAATTAACAAGGGCACATTTCCCATTAGTTAAAATGGTTTTATAGCCCTAGTTATGCAACTGTTGGGGAAGGCAGCGCCTGGGTGTATGGGGTATAAAACAATTCAGTTCGGCATGTTTTACGTCAGTGAGCAAAGCGGGGCTTTATCAGCAGAGAACTGCTGGGTCAACAGAGCCAGCACAGACCCATTTACAGCCCTCAGTGCAAACGGGAGACACTATTTTGAGTCCTGTTACTCTCTTCAAGGAGAGTCACCACCAAAAGCGGTTTTTAAAAAAGTACGTTCTTCGCTTGCGTTTAAAAGCCTTTTAGAAGTTAAGACGCCTCAGGGATGAACAGGAAAAAGAAACTTGCAAGCTTGCGCACCTAGGGAATCCCACCGCGAGCGGGCTCACGGCAGCTGTCCGAAGGCGGCCCCGAGGGAGCGGGGCCGGGGGCCGGCTGGACCCGCACCTACCCGTATCCATCGGAGGCGTAGTCCCCGCCGTAGGTCTTCTGGTAGTAGTAGGTCTTGTGGGTGTGGTTGGTGCCGCCGCCACCGCCGCCGCCGCCGCCCCCCACGACATGGGAGCTCATCTCGTAGCGCAGGTCGGTGCCCGACTCTGCCCGCGCCATCCGGCCCAGGGTGTTGATGCGCGGGTGGGACCCGCCGTTGATGCTCATGGCAGCGGGGGAGCCGCCCGGGGCGACGCGGGGCGAGGGGCGAAGCGACGGGGACACTGAGCCGGACCCGACGGCAGGAAAGGCATTCACGGCCGGCAGCGCTCGCCGCGGTGCCGCCGCTCCCTCGCAGTCCGCCGAGGGCCGGGGAAGGGCCGGGAGCCAGGGGTCGGAGCGGCCCGCAGGTGAGGGCAGGGCAGGGCAGGTGCGCTGTGCGGAGCCGGGCGGGCGGCGAGGGCTGCTGGCGGCGGCGGCAAGAGCGAGGTCCCGTCCCGTCCCCTCCCCGCCGGCAGAGGAAAGGCGAGGCCACACCTTTCCGTGGTGTTTTTAAGCGGCGCTCCTGGGCGTGGAGCCGCGCCTCGCCTGCGTTCTCCGCGCCTCCTCGGCGGGCGCCCCGGGTTCTGCCGCGGCCCCGGCCCCCGCCCCGCCGCGGTGTCGCTCCCCGGTGGCCGCCTGGGCACCGCACGGGCTCTGTCACCGTCGCACCGGTGTTTCCACCCCCTTCCTCAGGTGCGTGTGCTGCCCTCAGGAGTCGCCGGCGGAGGCTGGAGTCCACTGGAAACTTCCTCCCGACCTGTACCGTGTTTGCGGGCTGGCGCTTGCCCTGGAGCTGCAGCCGAAGCCCCGGGGCGTGGGGCGGCTCGCCCGAGGGCTGGAAGCGCTGCAGGGAGGATGGACGGGGCCAGGGTGCCCCCGATGCCAAACTCCTTCGTGCCACTCCGGAAAGAACCCGGCACCTAAACGAGGCAGCGCTGGGTAACTCGGCACCATTCCGTGGAGGGTGGCTCCGGTCCGCTGGCAGCTGCCCTCTCCCCTGCGCATCACAGGGTGTTGATACACGTCGGGAAAACGACATGCGTGTTTTCATCAATTCCAAAATACACAGGGTCCCGCATTCAGGAGAGCTTTGGGCACTCCAAGGCCATTGTACTTCTGAAACAGGGCTGAAACTTGTGCCCCGGTGCATGAAATGTTGGACTGCATTTGTGCCTGAGAAAGAAACTATTCAGAAACAGGCATTTAAACTTGTCTTTTCTCCTTTGATTTTCTTGATTCCTGCCTTCTGGTGCTCTGAAAGTTGTGGTTAACTTTTAAAAATTAAAAACCAGGCTAAATCTTAGGAGACAAAGTCATTTTAACACGTTCCTGTGCGTACAGGGTGCCGGCAGAGGCAGTTAGCTGTAGGATGCCCCGAGAAGCCTTTGTTGTCAGCCAGTGACCATTGGATAAGTCTCAAGTGTCGGCCGAAAGCCACTGCTTAGCTACTCAGTGGCACTGCCTCAGCTGGTCTGGCCACTTGTCCATGGTGTTGGAAAACAAAGGTGGTCCCAGATTTTAAGAAGCAGCAATCACTCATGAATAACCCTGCCAGGCTTTTCTGAAATAATCCTGAGGTGTTCATCCTGATGTGCAGTACGTGGGCCAGCCTTGTCAGCCACCTGATGCTCTACGACAACATGCCTGCTGGAAGGTTTTCAAACTTGTGTGAGGTCACCAGCAGCCCACACCATGCATAAATTCTGTATTTTCTACAGTCATCATTATCCTGGTGTTTTAAATCCAAGTGATAGGTCATGGGACAGCAAGTAACAACCACATAAACGTATCAAAGGACAAGACTTCCTAAACTATTCCAGAGAAAACCGAATGAGTGCAGTTCTCCCCAGTGCCACTGAAACTGCTGGGACTCTGTGGGAGCACCACGGCACGAGTTATGTGAGAGCCTGGCCCTGCTGCTGGAGCTGATGGGCAAAGGGAGGTGTAGTGGAGGCACAAGAGCTCCTCCAAGCAAACGAGGGGTTGCTTGCTCCTGAAGGGCATCCTGGTGGCACCGCCCAGAGCTCTGAAAAGCGCTACGAAGAGGCAGAATGCAAGGTGGCTTATTATATGTGAAGTCATACAGTGACTTTTATATTGTAATATATATGCTGTATTATATATAACATGAATCATGAGTGCATATATATATATATACAGACATACATATATATTTGTGCATATATGTGGAATTGGGATGCTGTTTTGAATACAGATTACATCTGCATGATTTGATGGTTTGACATTACATTTCAAAGCCATAAGGGAGCAGAATACAAAACAAGGGTGAGTAAGGAAAACAAATATTGAGGCTTAATGCTGTAAAGAAGGAAGAAAAAAAGTAGAAAGCAGATGTAGAATAGGAAAAGCAGAATGAGGGAAACTTGAACTTTGTGCTTTGATACTCCACTCCAAACTTTTCGAAACGTAAATACAGATTTTTGAATTAGTACCACCAATATACATAAAAGTCAGATTTTTTTATTGACCATGTATCAAGCCAGGCACTTGTATTTAGACATAAAAACATAAAGCGCTTTTTTTTTTCCCCCCAGCAAGTCCCTTTGAAAGCTGTCCATTTATATTTATGTATATTTAGAGATCCCAATATATTATGCTGATTTGAGGTTCTTGCTGAGTTCTGGCACCACCTCCAATCAGCCCCACCTTTCAGCTTGGACTGGTGTGCCAGCTCAGTGAGACACGCCATTATCTGTGATGGAGACAGCGTGTGTGAGATACACCCAGAGGCCTGGATGAGTCACTGCTACCTGGATACGTAGAAAAATACTTAAATACTTAAATAATGGCTGGGTTCTGGTGGTCCTACTTGCACAATTAGCCCCACTGAAATGAAGGCGAGAGGATAAGACTTAGATAATACGGTGAATAGCACAGCTCTTCTATCTTAGCTCTTTCATAGCTAGAGAAATGAAAGAAATAAATACAAATAATTAAATTTGCTGAAACTGTCAATGTTTCTTGGGTGCTTACCCTGGCTGGACTCAGTTATCTTGAAACAGGATCAAGTCACATAGATATTGCTTGAAATTCATCCAAATACATGAAAATATCAGTGTCATAGCTGGATGATCTCACTTAAACCTTGCTCCACTGTTCCTGGAAAGGCCCAGTCCTGACATACCTAAGGTGACATCCCAAGTTCCTTGACTTTCTTTGGTATCAAAGAGTTTTTGAGTGCAAATGGCCAGTAAACTGCAAACTGCAGTCTCATAGTGTCCCTCCCTCATGGTGTCCCTCCCCATGGCAGTGGGGTTGGAAGCAGCTGATCTTTAAGGTCCCTTCCCACCCCAACCAGACCATGATTGTGTGATTTTCCCAAGGAAAACTACACGCAGGAGAGAATAAAATGCAGTAATTTGGAGTTTATAGTTCATCTCCCTTCAGCAGTGTTCTGTTTCCCAAGGTAAGGACATATTAAAATTGTGTGGGTCTTAGGAGAACCACTGTAAGCAAGTTAAAGGAGATATAATATTTCCTACAGGCACCTGAACCCAAGCTAGAGCTAAAGTCCATGCTGCAGCCCTGTTTCCTAATGTGCCTCCCTTAGAATTGCAGACACCATGAGGATATCAGGAGACAGCAGTTCCAAAGAGGCAAAGTGTCAGCAGCTGACAACTGCTTCAGTAAACATAGGGAAGTTCCTTTATACATAATATTAGTGCTGGCATATTTCTTTAGTTTTAATAAAAGGCTCCTTCCCAACCCCAAATGGTAGACCCAAAAGCTCTGTTTTAGGCTTAGGCTGCTGGACAGTGGGTCTTTACTCAGGATACTACCTGAGCTGAACTTAACACCCTATGTTGGTTTCTGCCTGTACCAGGGAAACCTCTGTATTTTATTCTTTACCTGAATTCCCAGGGGCACACTGAAGTTCCCCTCAATGGCTTGTTAATTCATTGCTTTTGGCAGTAGTTGCCAGCCCCTCCTCTTTCACATGGCCTCTTCTGAGCTTATTTAATGGCATCCTCTCTTTAATGCCCTCCTTCCCTGGATAGGAACCAAATAAATTTAAAGTAGCTGAAACACATTGATAACCAGTGATACCTGACATTCAAAGTACAAATCTGAATATGACTTGGTAACTGATTTCCATTATTGTAGCCTGCAAAAAAAAAACCAGCTCTGGACTTCCAAACAGACCAAATCATCCAGGTAAACCAGCATGTGACTCTTGTGCTCCTGACTCCTGCAGTTTTGGGCAGTAAGGACAAACTTGCACGTGCAAGCCACTGATCTGGCTATGTGTCTTTGTAAGGTGCTTGATATGCACCACCCATCCTGTGCAGGGGCTGCCTGGGAAGAGGCAGCTTAGGCTGGGTGGCAGCATTCACAAAGTCCATGTTTGTGATGACATGAAAGTCAGTCCTGGGAATTTCCACTTCCTCCCTTTGCTCAGGCAGAATTCTCCCCAGAAACTGGACAGTTAGCTCTCCAGTCTGAGCTGTTCTATGCATGTGAAGAGAGGCTGGTGCCAGTAGGAACACCTCTCTAGCAACATCAGACATGGTCTGAAATGTCATTAATAACAAACTGAGAGGGCTCAGACAACTTATTCAGCTATTTCCCTGTCATGGGGAAGATCTGTCTTAAATACACTCGAATGGTGCCTAATTATGGGCAGATTTACAGTGCCCTGCAGCAAAATGCACTTTAAAATGTAGATATGCCCCAGTGAGTGTTCGGAGAGTTTGGGGAGGGCAGGGAACGATTGATGCAAGGTGCTCACTGTGAGCCTGTGTGCAGTCAAGTCCAGGATTGCCTGCCAAGAGCTGTCATTTCCAGCTCCCTGGTCACCTGCTGTGCTCCTTTCAGACAATCCCTGGACTATTACCATCTCAGTCTCTGGCAGGGTTAAAAAAAAAAAAAAAGTCTTTGAATTCATCAGGAAGAATGAAGCTTAGGACTGCACAATTCCTTCTATACCATGCAAAAGTAGAGGGTGTGGTAAGGGAGGTGTCAGCCTTGTCAAACCTGACTGTCTACTCAGACAAAAAGTTTCAGGATGCCTCACTCTTCAGCTTCAGGTGGAGGAGACCAGCATGGGACATTGTTTTCCCAGCGTGGTCCTATCATGACCCACAGAGCATGCACACAGTATTTCTACACAGCTCTTGATTTCATGTTGCTGCAAGTAGAGCAACAACAACTCGAACAGTGACTGTACAAGGTCAAATATTTAATGTTACATTATTATGGTTCCTTTAAAATCTCACTTCACCATTCTGTTTCTTTCACCAACACCTGGTGATGTTTGCTGGAGCTTGAGAAGTTGACATATTGCAAGATACTTAATTGTGCTGAGATCAATACGAGGCTATTTCTGACTGGTTATTCTTTGGTAGTTGGACAAAAATCTTTTCAGCCACATGCCATGCATGCAAAATGCATTCATTTGTGAGGATGAATTATTTTAATAAAACATGAACTTTTGGCAAGGTGCATTTGCCCCTCATTATTCAGGTTTGATAATTGGTGTTAGATACCACAGAGCTGTTCAACCACTTGCAGCACAAGGTGAGAAGTAGGACAGTAGAAGCTCTCAAGGGATCTTTACAATTGCTACACAGTGAGGCTGCTCTAATTTACGCCCAGGTGTCTTCAAGCCCAAGGGGATAAGGAGTACCATGATTTTATTGACACCCATTCCTTTCTTCTGCTTGTGCCCTCATTCTTGGAAATGAAAGTGAAGGATCAAATGGGAGCCTCTGCACTAGCCCTGTAGACACCCAGGGCTCCCCCTCATTATAGTGAATCTTCCATTAGCAAGGTTGCACATCCTAACAGATGTTTGTCATCCCAACATCTCAAATAACTGGGTTATGGCACTGGCCTGAGGCACTGATAGCCTTATTAAAATGTTACCACCATAATTTAAAGTACCTTGTAAGTGTGAATACCAGATCAGAGCAGTTATAAAGGTTCCAAGCATCTCTACCAACGTAATGGAGGAGGAAAAGCTAGAACTTTATAAAAACATTTTCATGCATGTCTCCCCTATGCTGTTATGGTGTATACAAGACTGTGGAGGATAATGGAGAATTTGATCTAATAAATACAAAGGAATGTCAATTTACTCACTTTGCACTAGTTTTTGCAATCAGTCTTCTCATTTCATGTTCAATTTGTGGGTCATACCACAACTACTTTGATAACAACCAGGGATAGTAAAGATTAAGTTCTTTACTGTGCCAGAAGCTCTGCTTCTCACAGCTGAGTAGTGGAGGTGTCATCCTTACAGGAATATTTTGTTCTCTGAAACCCTGAGGCTACAGAGGGCAATTTATCTTCTGGTAGAATTGGAAACCTCCTTACCAAGATACTTTCTGTACAAATTCCAGATGTTATCACAGTGTTGTGTGCTCCAGCTGTGCATGCTTGTACACCCAGCCGGCAAGAACTCACCACACCAAAGAGAACTTGAACTACTTGGCAAAGGCAGCTTTAAGAATTGATGGGTGCGGGAAAAGCCTTTTCAAATAAATAAAACTTGACTTCAGCAAGTTTCCTAAGAGTCCTTTTATTCTCATCATTTAACAGGGGATTTTGTTACTGTCAAGTTTGCGGTGCAAGTGAGAAAAGAAAGGAAAAAAAAGCAGCCTTCTTTTTCACACACACATCCCTTAACTCTCTAAGGACAAATTCAGAAGCGAGAAGTTGAAGGTCAGCCTCTCTCCTGCCTCCAGCTGAGTCATGTTGTTCAGAAATGGGAGCTCTTTTATTCCAGCTCTATTTTCCTCCATTATAAAAGCACAACCTTTGCTAGAACTCATTTAAACTTTGAGCAGTTGTCATCAGAGGGACCAGAATATTACAAGGCAGCCACTGGGGATCATAAAATATCTGCAATTTCTGCAGCTTTCAACATGTGGCAGAGTAAATGTGAAAGTGTTCTCCAGTCTAGACCAAATTCCAGTGCTGCCCAAGTTTCTCTCAGATTTGCAATATTCTCCTCCTCAGTCCTGAATTATCGCTATAGTGCTGCTGCTCAGCATTCAGGAGCTGGTGTGCTTTGCTTCCTTCCCCAAACACCTACACAAACCTTGTAGTTAAATAGAAAAATCAATTGCATTTAGTTTTCTGCCTTCTCATTCCCTGCTCCATGCAATTATAAAAGTCTGATAAAGAGAGAATTAGAGTCCTAATATGATGAGATGCTAAAGAAGCTACTTTGCATCAGTGTTTTCTTCCCAGCTCTCCATCTGATTTGGATGTGTGGGTATCTACGATATCTTCTCTATGTAAGTAGGTCTGAGCAAGACATGTAGGAAATAAAGTTACTGTTTAATTTCCTCTTTTTCTATTCAGATACACTTTTCTGCTAGGGTGATTCAGCTCCCTTTAGAAAACATCAGCTGTTTCCATAAAAATGCTCATCTTTTGCATGATTAGCAGCATAAGAACCAGCAAGGCTGACATCAGTGTTGGGTTTGCATGGCCTGCTTTTGGTAGCAGAGGGGCTGCAGGGGTGGCTTCTGTGAGAAACTGCCAGAAGTTTCCCCAGAGCCAGTGCCAGGCAGCTCCAGGACAGCCCCATCACTGGCCAAGGCTGTGTCAAACAGGAGTGATAGTAACACATCTGTGATAACATATTTAGGAAGGAAAAAAGTTACTGCAGAAGTAATTTGCAGCCAGAGAAGAGCAGGGTGAGAATATGTGAGCGGAACAGTCCTGCAGACACCAGGGTCAGTGGAGAAGGAGAAGGAAGTGTTCCAGGAGCTGAAATTCCCCTGCAGCCCGTGGTGAAGACCATGGTGAGGCAGCTCCTGCAGCGCATGGAGGACCATGGGGATGCAGAGATCCACCTGCAGCCCGTGGAGGAGACCCACACCACAGCAGGTGGATGCCTGTGAACCTGCTGGAGCAGGCTCTGCTTTCCACCTGTGTACCTGTGGAAAGAGAAGTCCATGCTGGAGCAGTTTTCCTGGTGGGAGTTCTGACCCCATAGGGGACCCACGCTGGAGCAGCCCGTGCCTGAAGGACCGCACCCTGTGGAAAGGTGACCCATGCTGGAACACTTTATGGAGAACTGTTGCAATGGGGTGGGCTCACACTGGAGAAGTTAATGGAGAACTGTTTTCTGTGGGAGGGGCCTGAAGCTGGAGCAAGGGAAGGACTCCTCTCTCTGAGAAGCAGAAGGAACAACCTGTGATGGACTGACTATAACCCCCACTCTCTGTCTCCCTGTGCCACCATGGCAGAGGAGGTGGAACTGGGAAGGAGGAAGGGATGGGGGGAAGGTGTTTTTAAGATTTATTTTACTTCTTATTATCCTACTCTGATTTTGTTAGTAATAAATTCAATTAATATCCCCAAGCTGAGTCTGTTTTGCCCATGATGGTATTCGGTGAGTGCTCTGTCCTGGTCCTTATCTCAACTCAGGAACCCTTTGTTCTGTTTTCTCTCCCCTGTCCTCTTGTGGAGGGGAGTGATAGAATGGCTTTGGTGGGTGTCTGGCATCCAGCCAGAGTCAACCCCTCTACATACAAAACGACTTTGATGGGAAACAAGGAAGGAAAAATGATTACTTTGTGTTAACTTTCTTGGCATAGCTCTGAAGTCTTATGCTGGCACTGAGGGATCAACAGTTTTAATTTTTGCTGCATGGATTCCTAGAAAATTACCTCTAAATGGCATTGTGGGAAACCAGATCAACTCACTGTACAAATGCCTCCTTTTGCATAGGTGTCAGCAACCTAAATGTGCTCAAGTAGGGTTTAAAACATCCATGAACAGATCCTATAAAACCACTCAGTATGGAAAACTATGTAACGCACTGTATACATTATTTCCTTCAATATAGGCAGAAATTTCACTTGCCCATGCCACTCTGCTAAATGGAGTATGAGTTTAAATTAAGAACAAGTCCAGTCCTGCCAGTTGCCTGACCGGTACAGCCCCTACTCCAGGACAGACTCCAGCCACATCCTTGAAAAAAGTTTTGTCTGCAAGAAAGCAATAAAATCATAATTATGAACTAGATTGCTGTGTAGAGCACCACACTTTCTTGTGCTTTCGTAACTAATGCACCTTGTTGATGCAGACAAGAACAAGAGGAAGCACAACCTGGCTCTTCTGGAAGAGGCAGGAGCACTCAGGCCTTGCTCCACCTGCCCATGAGCTGGGCAAAGGGCACACGGGAGGCGGCATGAGAGAGACACTGTGCCCAAGGAGAGCTCCTGTGCAGCTGGGCGAGGGGAGAAAGGGACTCTCCTGTGTATTGGACATGTTTGGCTGTGGAGTTCTGCCTGCAGATCTCAGCAGTGGCCTGTACTGCTGCAAGGAGCTACTTCACCCCGGTGGCAGGACCTCACATTTGTCACATTTTGTGAGGTTCCTGTTGGTCCCTTCCTCCAGCCACTCAAGTCTCTCTGAGTGACAGTTCTGCCCTGGCACATGCCAGTGGCTTTCCTTTGGTGAGGTTGGTGTCAGCTGCAGGCTTGGTGAGGTGCACACCGCCTCCACTTTCACATCACTGACAAAGATATTAAATTGCCCGAACAGATCCCTGAGGAATTCTGCTTGTAAAAGCCTCCAGGTAGAATATGAACCCATTAAGCTCAACAAACAAGGCAGTTTTTCACCCATCTACTAATCCACCTGTACAGACCAGAATGTACCAGCCTAGATACAAAGGTGCTCTAGGAAATCATGCCTAACATTAAGTTAAACTCAAAGCAGGTAACAACTCTTCTCTTATCACACAGAGCAATCAGTTTTGTCAAGCAGGGGAAATTCCCAGTCAATATTAGGGAAAATAAGTTTACCATGAGGGTAAACACTGGAGCAGGTGCCCAAGGAGGCTGTGGAGTCTCCACCCTGGAGACACTCAAAATCCAGCTGGGCAAGACCCTGAGCAACCTGCTCTGCCTGGACCTACTTTGTGCAGGGGTGGGATGAGAGGGCTCTAGAGGTGCTGCAAAGCCTATGTGATCTGATAATCTAACCTTGGTAAATCCATGTTGACTTTTACCAATCACCATTCATGTAACAAAGTTTTTGCATTCACCACTGACCCTCAGAAAGGTTTGACAGCAGCATGATCACACCATATTTGCCATGGAATGTCCTCATTCCAAAGGACATAAATCACCTTCTTTGTTATTTGGTAGCATACACTCAAATTCTGACAGGCTCAGTAGAGACCCTCATACTTCTGCCTCTCAGGTGGATGAAGACAAGGCTTTTCCTAGGGCATGTTTTTTCAGATTTATTTCTTGTTGCTGGATAATAGCAATTGGGAGAAGGTGGAGCTGTCAGCATTGTTTTTATAATGGAAGAATAAGGGACATAGATGTGTCCAAGTGTTAGTGATACTCACATTCAAGCATGCTAAAACACTAGAGCTGGTCATAATTTTGCCAGTACCAATAGCAACTAAATGCTTTCCAAAAATCTCCCCTGTATTTTGGCATCTCTGAGAGGTGCCAAATGAACCCTAATGAGATGAGACAACATAACAGCTATGCTAACATTAGAAATGTAACAAGCAGAAAACAATGCAAAATTCTTATGAGTAAAGAGCAAACAAGCTGATTTACAGTTGAAGATTAATGTTCATTGCTTACAATAATGTGTTGTAAACCCATTAGGCATCATCCTTAGGACACATCTACACTGTCATTGCGGTTTGCTCCCTGTTTCACTCCTGGGCCCCTGATCGTCCATACCACTTATATGCTGGTTTGCCCCTAGGCTTCTACATTGAGAAAATCAATGTGGAAGCCTCTTTTCCTCCCAGAGGGCACAAAATTCCCAGGTCCCAGCTCCAAGGACACAAGACACTCCACTGCTTAGGTCAGACTTTTCTTCCCGAGGCGGTCAGGGTTTGCTTCCTGAGCAGACCATGGGTTATGTAGGCTCACTTGTAGTCTCTCGTCATACTGAGATATTCATTTGTTGCTTCCTCTGGAGCAGATGAGCAGCTTTCTACAGGGCTACTGGAAGGCTGCTCCAGGGGAAACCAGGCATACAGTCCTTCAGTGAAATAGTCCACTGTGGCTTTAGCAACAGTCCATCCCCAGGAGCATCATTTAGGATTTTGTGTATGCTGGCTGGCTCTATTTGACTAAACTTGTTCTGAGCCAATTTTGTGGTAAGAAACCACCCTGTTTCCTCTAGAATCCTCATGCTATTAGTAAAAAGGGATCACCCCTGTAGCAGCAACAGGAGTTTTCCCTACAACCATTTCAGATTTCAAACAAACATTTCAGATTTCTGTCACAGAACCTGATTTCCTGGATGTTCGCAGAAGGCTGGATCCTTCATGGATAGAGATGTTGTCCTCCTTGGCATCATGTCTATGAGAGGTCTGTGGGATGCCCTGGCTTAAGATAATACCTATCATATATATACAGTACTGCATGCAGAGCTACTTTTAAATAAACACACAGAAAGTCAGACCTAGAGGTCCCCAGGATTTTCATGTTCTATATTGCTATAATCTCCCTTCTAGTTTCACATGTCCTCAAGAAGATCAGGTTTTGCCTATCAAATTGACTGATGGGTGTATTCTACATACACTACCACGTATTTCATGCATAACAAGAATAAAAACACCCTGTTCCAGAGGACCAAATGCATTCATTCATTCATCCATTCATTGGTCTGCATTTCCGTCCCCTTAATCCCTTTTTTCTGCAGACTTTGACGAGTTTCCAGGGCCAAAAACCCTGTGCAAAATTTACACTGACACACTGAAAAACCCACTGCTGCGTGCCCTTGTTTTTGATGGGACCAGCCCATCAGGGTGCTTGTTCTGACACGCGCAACACAATTTTTGCACCAGCAAACAAGTTTTTATCTAGCACGCAGAACTTATTCAGGAGGTATTACTTCTGCTGGGACTAGAGGCAGGAATGAGTCACATCTCTTGAATACGCATGAAGTGCCCTGCCCCAAGGAGTGCCTCTGTTTTCCTCCCTTCCCTGTCTCGCGCGCTCTCTCTCAAGCCTTAATTGTCTTGAGTTATAACGCTTTTGAGAAATCACTCTTAAAATTATGACTCCTGTTAAAGGTAATTAGACATGAACCCCAGCCAGGAGAGCAGGGATAGTTTCACAATTGTTATTCTAGCTGAAACCAGGAGGATTCCCTGGCCACAGGATGTTCAAAGGACCAGCAGCAAAAGGAGGAGATAACCTCTGTTTCCAGAGAGCACCGGCTTCACTTGGGATGCCAGCGGATTTATGGCAGGAGCTTTGCTCTCATTACTGTTTGGGGTGGAGCCTCTCACTATGATAAACAATAGGGTTTCTACAGGGCTGAAGTTTAGGCACAGACGTTATAGCAACACACATTCAGTGTATTTTAGAGTCTTCTCTCCCTGGAGCTGAGTATCGCCCTAAAAGAGGAGGTGTTGCCCCATGCGACCCATTTGATAAAAAAAATATGCTTCATTGACATCACATGATTTTAACAAGCAAAACTCAGTCACATTTACAAATTTACAAAGCCAGGAGACATTTGAATCTGTGACATTTAAGAGAGAAAGGGAGGATTATATAGACAAAATTTATCTATATGAAAATAAAGTCAAAGCACACTAATAACCTAAACCTGGAACAGGACAACGATAATTGTAAGACTGTACTCAAAAACACCCTGTGGCAGAATTCCCATTGACTTTATTGACTAAATTCTCACCCCACAGATTTTTCTTAAGCTGCTTCCACACATAATAATAATTTGAAAGTCCTTTCAAAGATGAATAATGTTCTTATTTTTTGAGCCTCAATGGCGTATTTAATGATTTATAAACATGCACAGCAGAGCCTTTGCCCGGAGGTCACCACAGTCTAGGTAAAATACAGCTAGAACAGATTCAGAATAGCATAAGAGCTACCTAATATAAACATTGATCATATATGCAGACTTACAAATACGGGGATGGATGGAGAAACATTTCAGATGCCGCCGTTTAAAGGGTTCATGCATATACAGAAGGTTTTGGAAAAAAAGAGAGGAAGGTCATATGACTCAGTGTCAGGATGGAAGCCAGTTTTGTTAGAAGGCACCAAGCTGGGCTCTGTAAACACATGTGGTCTAGTATGGCTTACGGTCAGGAGGGAATCTGGAGCAGCCTGGGAACAAGATAAGGAAGGAATGTGTGAGCAGATACAGAGACAGGGGTCAGGAAGGGCATCGCTTGTGAAAGCAAGAGGCTCCAAACTCAGTGCAGAGAGACAGGAAAACCTGGAGAGAGGGGGTGCAAGGGGGCAGCGTGGCAGGAAGGAAGGTTGACTTCAGCAATAGGTGCACTTAGCATAATCCATGATGTGAAGCAAGGACTTACAAAAATACCATTTTGCTTTTTTCCTGCAAGTTTTAAATACAGATGATTTCTGCTGAAAGAATACATTTTGTCATTTAAGAGATTCAAGAAAAAATTTCTGTGTATGAGTTACTGACCTTACCTCTCCAGACCTATTGACATTATCTTTCTCTTTAATACCTGCAAGAAGAGGGCTGGTCACTTCTTGCAGAAAGGAGCAACACAACATATTTCTGTATACAATATACATGTTCTCTATGAATGTTATAATATTTTTAGCAGAGGGCAGCTTGGCCCTGTAGTAAGGATTTACTTCAGTAAAACTGTGGTACAGAGTGAGCCTTGGCAGCAAAACCTTGTAAGGAAACATGGAGACTGAGGCGCAGTGCAGCCATGGGTAGGCACGGGGCTCAAAGTGGGCTTTATTGCTGCTTAAAAACCCTTCAGGTTTACAGAGACCCAGGATCCCATGGCTCCCACAGCCTGCAAGCATGCAGCTTGCCTCCAGTACACGAGAGAAGGGAAATTCATGCAGCTGTGGACTGCCAGCCCTGCAACTGCAGGAATCTCAGTTTGCTTCAGGTAAAGGGTATTTTTTCCACATCTTTCTCTCATCTGTGAAAGACCTCAGACACTGACAGGAGGTCAGCAAACCACTGCCTTGCAGGAAAACAGCAAACACAAAAAAACATGGATGTGCCAGCACGAGATGGCTGAAAGAGATGTAACAGAGACCATTTTCTAAGTATGCTCTATCCTGCACACAGCCATAGCTTAAAACAGTGGGCTACTTTTCACAGAGTTTAAATTTTAAAGACAGAAGAAACTGGTTTGATAAAACAATTGGTCCCTGGCACAGGGTGAACTATGCAATCTCACCCTGTAAATCTAATCTTTTATCAAACCTACATTTGGTGGCTGAGTTAAAGCATAACTTTTGGAAAGACAGGCAATTCTACTTTTACTTTGGATGACTTGTATGATGGGTGGTTAAGGGCTTCAAGAGGGAAAGATTGTCTTCAAAGGATCATTTTGGATCACAGGTCTATGAAGCTGACGTTCTGACTTCCCCTTATCCCTGGATTAGCAAATAGTGCCAGAGCACTTCAGTCCTGCCCTGCTAAGGGAGAATTTGAATCCTCATATGGGACCAGCTAGGAAAGCTTAAGTGGGAAAAAAAGAGACATGACAAAGGGATAGTGAGGTGGAAAGCTTGTCTATCTTTCCAGCCACATTACTTGATCTGAAAGACTTTTAGTCAAAAAAACCCAAACCTTTTTTCTCTTTTACCCTTAAATCATCCCAGGTACCACAGTTCTACTCCTGGATCTTGCATTTTCACCTCAGAAAATGGCATACTCCAAAAAATGTCTTTCAACAAAAGAGAAAATCCCAGTAAAATAGCAAAGCATGTTACACCACCATTATGTGGCTCACAGCCAGGTGAGATGGTCCCAAGATCTGTTATTAAGCAGAAACAATAAATATTTGATCCTATAGATGCAAAATGATGGACTCAAACAAACAGAGCAAGCAAGCACTCATGTGCATGCTGTCCATCTCCTGACTCACACGTGCAACACTGGAATGTGTTACTTCCATGAAATATGCCTTTTATCTGGCTGCAGCTAAGAGCAGATCTGTGGTTAGGAATTTTTCAGGCATGCTTCATTCAAGTGGTGCTGCCTCAACAGAGAGCTGCTGTGCCTTTCCCCTCCCCTCGCAACCCTGCCAGCCAGCATATCCTCAGGGAGGCCTGGCACACTAGGGAAGTGGCTCTTGCCAAACTTACCTCCTAAAAAGAGGAAGGGTAACATGTGGCATGGCCAAAACCAAGAAATCCTCATGGTGGTCCTGCTGCAGCATGATCCTTTTGCCTCCAGGAGCTCTAACTGCAACAAGCAGGATTTTCCATTGCACTCATCATCCCATCATTGGGAAAGAAACTTCTGCCTTTCCTGAGCTCCAAAATGAGCTAGAAATAGCTCATTGTGGATGCACAGTCAGCCTCTTGTGGGCCAAGGGTGATGTGAAGAATTAAGTGTTTGACCTGGTCTCCTTTGATTGGTACAAGAAAAGGGAATTAATTTCATCCTGTGAAATAGCACTCCACGCTTAGGGTACCTTGGAAGACTTAGCAGATCAGGTGTTGTCTGGCACCACCTGGGTATTCTTGTATCTGCATCTCTCAACTTAGACTAACAAATGTAAGTGTCCATCCACATTACAGGCAGAATTTTTAATTCTTCCACTTATGCATGGTGGAACCGAGGTCTCCTGAGGTGCAAAAGAACTGTAGACTAATTTTAGTGACTGGCACATAAGCTCAGTTTGTGAGCCTGGAGAAATATTAGATTTATGATGAAATAGGTTTATTTCTAACATAGAAGAATTCAGCACAGAAACTCCTTTTTGGCTTATGGAGTTGCTGTGTTTCTAAACTGCAATCTCATCAAGAAAACAACCTTCTTTTTACAGCATGTTCCATTCATGGTCCCTTCTGTTGTACCTGTTGTCCTCACACATGTCCTAAAGAACTGGGAAATACAGGCAGGCCTCCACCCCCAACATATGAAATGAAATAATCCCATTCCTCAATGAGCTTGTTTGAGTTGCAGCTAATTAAAAGATAGGAGAAGAGGGTAAGGATCTGGGAGAACTGAGGCCCCTGCCCTGCTCTCCAGGCTCCTGTAACTTGCTTGGGAGGTCCAAGGAGGATAGTGGTCCCTCTCTGCAACCCATGATCCTGGATACTAATCTGAAAATCACCAGATCAGAAAAATGTTCAATTCCACCCACTGAGCCAAACACATCTTGCATTTAAATCTGTGGATATCAGTGGCTGTGCACAAGGGATGGATTTGCTGCACTGGATAGCAGAAATTGCTGTTTGCAAATATTGTGAGGGTTTATCTCCTTTATGTCTAAATTGTCCTGGCTCTGCTGGCCTCAGCCACCTCCCTTCATGTGATTGCTGGAGCAACACCATTGACCATCGTGCCCAGGTGGAATAGCAAGACTAGGAAGGTACATCAGTGTGGAAACTAGAAAGCTTAGGTGAGCACATTCAATGGGGAAAGGAGCACAGAAGCTTCAAATTTTGCTCAGACTTTCTGTTCATCTAGCTCCAGCACTCTCCCTCCAGCACTGGTCTTCAGAAGGAGCCATTGCTCATGAAAAATAAGTTTGGATAATGCCCTGAGAATATGATTGTAACAGTGCTAAGACTCATTTGTTTTTCAAGAGAACAGAAGGAATAACTTTCTTTTTCTCCTCTGTGTTAATGAGAATTGATCTGAAACAGTCAATGGTCTAGAAACCCATCTTTAGAGAGGAATCTTCCAAATCCTCTGGTAGGTAATATTTGAGAACCTACAGAGTAAGTTTGCAAAGAATAGGAAAGCAGGTTGCACATACAAGTTTTTGTGTATTCCAAGCCTTTACCTTAAAGCACAGGCTGTCCACAGGTTATTTCCATCTCACATTTAGTTGTGAAGGTCTTTCACACTGACCAGCCAAGAGTTTTTTGTCTCAGAGTATAGCCACCTTTACAAGAAACCACATCAATATGCCAGCCAAACTCCCCCAGTACAAGCTATTTCCCATTGACTCGTTCCAAAGCCACACTTTATCTGAGCTTTTCAAAGGCCAGGCCCTTGTCCTGGGTCAGGAGGGCAAAAATGCATCCCTGACACAGCTGCCATGGAGCTGTCCTAGCACGGAGCAATGGGTGTGGGAGGCAGGCCACTTCCACACTCCCATCCCCTCACTATCAATAAACCATCCTTCACACTGAGCTGCAGGTAGGAACAGCACCCTGGATGATCTCCAGGTAGGAACAGGTTCCCTGGATGAGGTGCAGGTAGGAACAGGCTCCCTGAATGAGGTGCAGGTAGGAACAGCACCCTGGATGAGGTGCAGGTAGGAACAGCTCCCTGGATGAGCTGCAGGTAGGAACAGCTCCCTGGATGAGCTGCAGGTAGGAACAGCTCCCTGGATGAGGTGCAGGTAGGAACAGCTCCCTGGATGGCTGCAGGTAGGAACAGCTCCCTGGATGAGGTGCAGGTAGGAACAGGTCCCTGGATGAGGTGCAGGTAGGAACAGCTCCCTGGATGAGCTGCAGGTAGGAACAGGCACCCTGGATGAGCTGCAGGTAGGAACAGGCACCCTGGATGAGGTGCAGGTAGGAACAGGCCCCCTGGATGGCTGTCCACCTTGGTTCTGCCACCAGTGGCTGTGAGTAATTACGAGCCAGCCCTGCAGAGAGCATGAGGTGCTGTTTTTACAGGCCTAGCAAGCTGCAATTATAGAAGGGACCACAATAAAGGTTGTAAATAAACCCACATGGCCAATGACCAGTGGAGAGGGAGTGCTTTGCAGCACGGATGTCGTCATCTTTCCACTTTCCACTTTCCAAACTCGAGGAAATGCCCACTTCCCTTGGCAGCTGCAGGTCCCTTCTGCCACAGTGTTACACCAGCGAGCCAGGAACATATGCCACTCTCTGTTTGCACACCCTCCAGCTCCTCCCTGACATTCACTTGCCTTCCAGACTGAAAATGACTGTCCAGGCTGGCAATCACACTGCCAGCAACAAAAAGAGAGAGAAGGGTGGAAAAACCAAAAAAGCCTGTGGTGGTGTAAAATAGACCCTGCAGCCATGGGGCTGGGTAGGAGCAATGCCTGCACTGCCAGACAGTGTGGAGCGGGTGGGATTGCATGCATTCATCTATGGGATGTATGGGGATTGAGAAGATACAACTTTTATAGGGGGATATAAAACTCCACATGCTCTGGGCAAGCAGGCAGACAGGAACTGGAGCCTGTATGCTGGGCACACGGCAGACATTACGCTGGCTCCAGCAAAAACAGAGCAGGCAGACAGGAAAGCCTTTAGGCTTTTTTAGGTGGGAACTGCCAGCAGTGCCAGGGAGAAGACAATAAGCTCCAGACAAAGAGGTGAAAGAGGCCAGCCTGGGAAGAATCTGCTGCTGCATCCTGCCCCATGTGCAAGCACTGGCAGGAGACCCAACAGGGAGAAAGTAAAGGAACTGAATCTAGAGGCCCTGAATGCATCACTGCCCACAGCAGAGGCTGAGCACATCCAAACGAAAAGAAACTGGGACAATTCAGTGCTTGGGGATCTAATGCTGGCAGCATTGACAAGAGTAGGACTTCAGGATAATTCAGGGGATTGTGATCTTTTACTCCACTTTCCCTCATCCTTGTACTATTTTCATTCAGAAAAATGAATGATCTGTCATTTTAGTTCCTCCACCTGTTTCCTTGTTTCCAGGAAACCGTTCCTCTCTTTAAGAGGAAACTTTCCAAAGATGCCTTTAGTGATTCCCATTTGTTTTCTCTAGGTTTTATAGTTACTCAGGCAGCTACTTTAGAAAAGTTTTGCTTGGAAACCATGGATTCAGGCGAAAGTTAGGAGCCAAAAAATCTTCAGTGACAGGCAAAAGCCCAGTGGGGTAAAGTGCTGAAATTCCTTCCACTGGGATAAACTGTTCACCAAGGAAATCTCACCTCTCCCTTCTTTCCTTCATAAAAGAAAACAGGGGGAGAAATGTATAGCACCTGACACAAGTGTGCTTAAACACAGTTGTAGACTTCTGCAAATTCAACCCATGTTTTCAACCAAACTGACTGCTTCTCACTAAGGACCTTGTCAGTACATGCAATGTGATAGAGTATTAGCATTATCGTGGAATGACAGACTGATTTAGATTGTAAAAGACCTCTTAGATCATGAAGTCCAACCATGAACCTAGCACTGCCAAATCCAGACCCTGTTTCCTTTAAAGAAACAGACACTTTTAGCCAGTTGCTCAGGGATGCTCTTCTTACATTACTACTATAAAAAAAAATTTCACTTAATCTGAAATGACTTAAAGAGATTGTTCCTGCTATGAGGTTATGCTGTGTTTAATGCAATATAATTAAAAATCTTCCCACATGTCCTGCATGCCTATTAAAGCACTCTAATTGTACTGCTAGCCCGGCGCTGTTGCAGAGAACTTGTTTGGTATCAGCAAAGTTGTGAGAAATCGAGGCCCTTTTCTGGCCATCAGTGGGAGTAGCTGCAGTCCCAGTGATTAATGCAGCTATTAAGTTACAAAGAAAACTCTTCATCTGACTGTCCTCTGACTCAGCCAAAACCTAACTTGCTTTATCTCTCCTTCTGCAGTCCAGGCCCCCTCCCTCGCTCCTTTTCCACATCAACAAAGGAAAATGTGGGACAAGATGAAAGAGCTGGACCTGGGCTTTCATTAGCATACCAGGCCAAGGAAAAAAAGGTAAGAAGCTCAGGGAAGGACTTGGTGCCCAATTCTTGCCTTGTAACCAATGCCAAGGAGTTCTCTGTGAAGCAACATGATTGATGTGTTGCATTTAATGACATTAAATGTTGCTGCCTTCTGCCAGTACCAAATGCCATCCTTCAACGTGGTTCTCAGACAAGCTCTGGTTTTAATCCTGCCTTCCTTCTGACTCAAAAAGCTCGTGCAATAGTCAGCACAGAAAGAGAGCTCATAAACCCATCCTGCTGAATACCTCTGTCAAAAAGCTTTTTATTTTAAGCCACTTTATCAAACTGCCTGTCACATGATCTTAGCTTAACTAATGTCTCTTCCTAAATCTGCTAAAACATGTATTTTACTATGCCATCTAAAAAGGCAGCACTTTATCAGGAGCATACAGAATAATTTACAGCAGCTGAGGAGTGGGCCAAAATACATTTATAGTTCCACTATTTGTTACTTTTTATTACTGTGTGCTTTTTAATGCACTGTGTATTCAACCTGAAAAGACAATATAATCCAAGCAAACAATATTGATAATGAGCACTGACTAACATCTTTTGTATCACAGAACGACCTCAACCATGCTACACATGGTCCCTTGCCTGCAAAGATTACAAGTGACACAGCAAATGAAAGAGATAAGGAGGGAAAATCCACACTGTCACTATCATGTCCAGTATGACTTTCCTTGTTAAGCTTGCCAGATAAGTGTCTGCTGCAAGAATATTTTCACTAGTTTGTTACATTTTTGTATGGATGAACACATTCTTTTACAACCAGTCCTGACCTGCTACACTCTTGTCTGGCCCAAATAAAAGGAGCAGTATCTTCCATTTCAGGAATGGATTGGGCATATTGGTGTCTCCAGGTGATGTCAGGAGAGTCCAGTCCTTTTTGCTACAAGGCCCAAGACTGTGACTTGCTCCCATGGCTGTGTGTAAAACCAACCCTTCAGGATGTTGCTTCTATGAGCCTGGTCCTACTCTTACCCCATACCTCCTTTTTCCCAAATGGAACAAAAAGGCAGGGGACAGTTTCCAGCATATGCTTGCACCTGATGGATTGGATGATCTATTTCAACCATTCCCTTATCTGAAAACCTTCTTATCTGGCTGGGGAAGATGCTGAGCAATCCCCTGTCCGTGTGCCCAGCTCCCACCCAGGCCCAGATGAACCACAGTGAGATCTCACATAACAACATGGGATAGTGATAGTATTTCTTCTCCCCACCAAGTTTTGCTTATCACACACCTGCTAAGCTTCTTCTGGAAAGAGGCTTCTACAACACAAAGGGCACCCCAAACTTGCTTAAACCTTTCTACAATGCAAGAAATGGTATATAAAATTTGTGAATGGGGGAGTAAGTCCTGCCATGTCTTGCTTTTCCTATCTGCTCTGCTCTTGCCATTGATGCAGAGAAAAACAGGCTGCTGTGGCTACACAGGGCCTCATGAAAGAGCACAGGCAGGAGTGAGCTACACTGCCCCCCTTTATCCTTACTGCCACAAGTGTTGGTGGAAGCCTCTAGCAGCCATCTATCTGTCTATCTATCTATCCATCTCTCTATCCATCCATCCATCCATCCATGTATCAGAATCACCTGCAGATTTTCTCACCCCACCGATGACATCCCTCCATGGCCATGCTTCTGCATTCACTTTGCCTTCCCCCAGGGATGACATCTCTCCTAGTAATTGGTGGAAGCTCCTTGCTTTTCTGTAATTCTTTAATTACCAAGGCAGTAATCTTCCAGTAACTGACTTTGCTCTTCCAGTAATTACACTGTACAGGTATTTATGGGTGTAATGGACACATAGGACAAGAGATCCACCAGAGTACCTATAAAAATTAGGATTTATACTCCACCCAAATGATGACTTCAATAATCACATATGTACATCACCTCCCAGCTCAGTGAGGCCTTCCACAGATGTCCTTGTGCTGCTCCTGGAGGCTTCATTTTCCCAGCAGACCAGTGGTTGGAATGCCCGACACGTATGCTAGTGCTGTATTTGCTGCTGGTGAGCATTGCTTCCCTGTGACTGAAATGAAATCCCCAAGCAATCATCATCATCATCATCATTACTGACTGATTTCCCTGTCCCATTCCTTCCCCAGAGACTGAAAAACCAACCAGCCAGGCAGAGGGGTCCCAGGCATCCTGCAGCACAGCCTCTTCCAGCAGAAACCCGACCTTTCTACCAGACACAGAGCTGTGGATGATATTTGCTTCCATGCTTGCTTGAGGAATGCTCATCTGCACAGCGTCCATGTGGGGAGCACAGGCTCTTCTGGCATCATCAGATTTAGCAAAGGTCAGATGCACATTCATACCCAAAAAATATGCAGCAGACATGAACCTATTTTATGCATCCCCCCTCCCTGCTACTTAGAGTTTGCAAACAGACACCTCCACGCTAAGTGCGTGCCCACAAAGAGTCATAATCAGGTCAGAAATGTCATTGTGGGACAGTGCCTTGTGCACTAACTTAGAGTGGAAATAACTAAGAAATACATTCTGTTAGTTTCTTTCCAAAATGTGAGCACTCTCACGCTAAGTGCTACACATTTGCGTGTGTTTTTCTCTTTCAGGATACTTCCATATTTGTGCCAGCACTGCTGGATTTTGTAAATATGTTAACATTATTTGTATTATCTTCTCTTCTCAGCCAGAAAAAATATCAAAAGGGATTTTTTTCTTAATGGTCTAAATAGTCAAAGCTGGATATGTCCTACATAGTAGACTCACGAGGTTTACATTAATCAATTGTGGTTGGAAGAAGGACATTTATGGCACATTTTTACACAGAACAATTTTCACTGAAAGAGATGAAAAATAGTTGTTGGGGTTTTTTCTTACAGAGACTCAAAAGTTGGAAAAATACCATCTGTTTTCATTAAAATGAAGAAACATGATATTTTCTGACCTTGTTCTGTACTGACTTTTTTCTGAGGAACCTCTTTGATCATAGTCATTTTATACTTAACTTCAAATCAGCACAGCCAAGGTCAGTACTTCTCTGCATAACGAAAATTTTTATTAATCCCTGCATTGATACCCACACTCATTCTTGACAGGCCATACTTTTTTTGTGCCACTGGTTGTGGACTGTACCTATCCAAGTCCTAGTTAAGTAACACTTCAGGGAATATTGGTAATATCCATGCCAAATGCTTTCACATGTACCTACCTGCCACACACACTCTGCTGCCAGCAAACATGATAACACATGAAGCCTGTCTGAGAGGCAGTCAGATAACTATGAGAAAATAAGAGAAAAGGGAGATGGGATTCCTTCTGTTTCTCAGCTTGTCTCTGTGGGGTTTCCCCATTTGCAAGGCCTTGAAGGATTGCTGCCTTCAAATCATCAAGATCAAATGCATCCAAATGAATTTGCCCTGCTAATTCAGGCCTGAGTACTCACAAAAATATTTTGGGGTTTTTTTTAAATTCCTATTTTGAAATTTCTTCCACAGGCTTCAGAAGAGGCAGCACTCTGAACATCTTCCTGCCATCTCCCAATAACTCACTACTGAAAGGAAAGCACCAGAAAAAAATTGGAGCTCAGATGTTTCAGGGAATTAGAGTTTTCCATCTTTTATGAAAAGAATAAATGGAAAAACACTATCCAGAAGGACCATAAAAATAATCCCTTTTTTCTTCAGCTGGCTTTAATCTCTCCCTCACTTTCAGCAAGGACAACTCCCAGTGGTGGTCCCAGATCAGATGCCATACATGATGCAGCTGCTTTTCAGAGCACAGTAAATCACTTGCAGATATCCCAACTGGCCACAGATGCAGAGCCAACTCATTCAGCAATGTACAGGACAGTAATGCTCAGGAAGCAACTTCAGTTTCATCAACTAAGGTAGCTTGGGTGACGCCTGTGCCTGAAGCACTGCCCTGGCTTTCTGTTGCAGCCAAAAAAAAAAGCTGCTGAGTGTGGACAAATCAAGGAACAGATTAAAAAGTAGCTGAGCTGACACATGTTCTTTGTATATCATCTTCTTTCAATGTACAGTTCAATCCCAACTCCTCAGGCATTAAATGGTGGACAGGGGATGTGACTTATTTTCTCCTCCATTATTAAAGAAAAATCCACAATGTGGTTTTTGAAAGGATCAGCTGGAAGTGATGCACGCCCACCCAAAACCACAGAAAGCACCTCACTCCAAATTGCATAAACATTCAAGATAACATATATTTTTTTCACATGTGCTTTTTGATACTGCTTCACAAATTACATATGCAGACAAAGGTTCCATGTTCTCTTACAACAGACAACTAAAGTTTTGCCAATACAGCTGCACAGAGCTAATGGAAAAGGTGCTTGGGTCTCCATGGTGTCAAGGTATCCTATGTGCCACTATTCATGCACTTCCCTGGACATGGTAAGAGTACATGTGTAGCACCCCATAAATTAAAAAGTTTCTTTAATACCAAAATCAGGGAAAGGAGGTATTTCACATCTTTCAGAAGCTCCTGCTCTGGCTGATCACAGTTATGCTACAACCTCCACACCATCAAGAAGACACACTAGTGATTTGCAGAGACCCTGACGTCTGCAACTAGTTTTTAAAGTATGTAAATCGGGGCGGGGGGGAGTGGGGAAAGGAGTTGGACAGCTTTTTTAGACTTCTGGTGTTTTGCAAACATGATGAACAATTGCAAATACCACCGTAGTTCAGGGGCAGGGGAGCTGCTGGGAAGACAAGCAGTACCTTTTTTAACAGTCTGAGGCATCTACCAGGGCACAGTATGGAGAATTATGTTAACAGGGGCTTTCAGTGTGCCAGGCATACAGGGTTTGGTCTAACCCCTCTCTCGAGCCCGCTGCAAGCTGCAGGAGAAGCCCCTTGACTCCCACACCCAGTGGATTGGTCCTACAGAAAAAACAAGTCCAAACAACTTGAGGAGAGCAAAGGGAATGTAGAAGTCAAGAGATAGAGGGCTAGAGAAGGGGCTGGTGCATCCCACTTCTGGAGGAACAGCCACAGCTGGTACCAAACGACCAGAGCCAGCACTGGGTGAGGCATTTGTGATTCAAAAGGGTGATGGTGCCAGAGGCAGAAATGGAAGCCCAGCAAAGCCTCTGCTCTCCTGCCCTGAGCACGCCAGCAGAGGAAGGAGTTAACACCACGTAGGTTTCGCTTTACTAAAAAGATTTTTGTTTTGTTTTGGTTTTAAATCAACGTGCCTGCACCTGTCAGGGAGAAACCATCCACTCAGTACAATCACAGAGATCTAGAGGGCAGATCCTCCAGGATCATCCATCACGCCCTGCTCCGGAGGAGTTGAAAAAGTTGTAATGAACACAATGCAAGCAAGCAAAGGCTGGAAGGAGAGATCAAAGGGTTTACCCGGCATGCCTCGCTGTGGGAATGGGGAGTGCAGCTGCGTACATGAAAGGGTTACACCCAAAAAATGAAGACGATTGCCAAGCAGGGTGGAAAGAAAATCTGTTTACAATTGCAGAGCCTCATGCTTCCATCATCAGGTGTTACAGAGCAGGAATCGTTCCCTGCTAAATTTTCCAATTAGCTTCTTTGACTGTTTTGAGCATGTAGTTTCCTTTCTTATTATTTGTTTGGAAAATTCTTTTCTAGAGTACTGTTCCCATGCAAACCAAGAATTAAAAAAACAAACCCCAAAAAACTCTGATGTCATTAGGATGAGCCGAATGCCAGTTCAGACAGGATCATAATGGAAAAAAACCCAAAACTCTCAACTATTTGCTCTGTTTCAGGTTCAACTCTTCAGCTTTGCCTGTAACAAAATAGGGATCACTTCCTGTGTTGTTATAGAGGGTCCAATTCATGGAATAATTTGAAGTATTATCACCCCCTCCCTCAAAAAAAAAAAGTCATTTAAAAAATAAGGCAAGCTACTGTTGTTTCCGCTCTTCCAGAGCAAGTGCAAGTTTTGAATATGCCTTCATGTTTTCAAAGAAGTGGTCAACTTGAAAATAAAACTTTAAAACATTGAAAGAAAGCGGAAAATAGAAGTACTTTGAAAAACAAGAATCGAGACAGCTGCTGACTTAGTGGTAGACAACATTTTGAGGTCTGAGAAGTTTAAGATTGGGTCTTCCAGAAGAAGGTGCTCAGTACTGCAAAGATGAGTTAAAAAGAAGAAAAAAGAATGGTACTGACGGGGAGCCCTTTCAGGCCAATACGTCACTGAAGATGAGGCAGGGCCTTTGCTGACCCTTCAGGCTGTTTGCTGGGAGGGAACTCAAGCTCTTCCTGTTAAGAGATAAGGTTAAGAGAATCATCATCAAACAGCTGCATTGAAATGCTGCTAATAATACAGCATTCTGCTTTCCTGGGATGGTTTAAAAGCTTGCCATATTTTTATTGGACTTTCCTATGATGTCAGTTCGAGGCAGGGCTTAGACGAGTAATTGCTAAAGGGTGAGTCTAAAAAGGGTATAATTACTGAAGGGAGTGTCTGATGTGGGAAAGTGGCATTCCAGCTGGAAGGAGAGATGGGTTGGTCTCTCCTAGGTCCCCATGAACTCCCAGATGCTGCATGAGTATTCCCAGCCCCATGCAGTCAGTTACATCCATGCAATGCTACTGACCTCAGTTATTCTTTAGCAATTACTCAGGCAGCAGCAGTTTCATGTCCAGTGCTATTCACTGTCACCATGCTGGGAATGCAAGCACATCTTGAACCCCTAAGATACGTAACCCTCAGGTTATTGCATCAGGCAAGGGTTGCAAAACAGACAATTGCTGACTTCAGTAAGGCTGCATGGGTGTAACTGAGAATAAAATTTGGCCCGTAGCATTGGGAAGGGTTTCATTGTAACTTGCAAGAGGGATTGGGAGGAATCCTCCTTTTGAAATGGAAACACTACATCCCCTGCTGTCCATCTCCTGCCCACAAAAATTGCTCATCCTCCTCTTACAAATGAGAGGAATTCCAGGTGTCACTCTGTACATCCATCCTCCTTCAAACCACTCCTTCACTCTCACGTCTCCCACAAATGCTGACAAGCTACTAAACTGGCCTGTAAATAGTCTGTACCAAAACTCCCTCATAGCCCTAAACCATGTAGCTGCTTCTACACCCAGGCCTATTGAACCATTTCCTTCCTTCAGCTTTTGGGTCTTGCCATTGACAAAGCCTGGAAGAGCTCTGCAGGTTTTGCTTTCAGACAAGGCATTGCCATCAAACTGCCCCAAAATGTATGACCACAAGACACTGGGCATCACAGCCTCATCCAAGGCACAAACAGTTCAATCTCCTTGTCTGGTGCAGCCTGATGAACCCTGCCAGATCCAACAGCCTGGGAGCCACTCAATGATGTGAGGATACAGCTACCCTGGAAGTAACACTGCTCCTAACAAGCCACAGTGCTGACGTGCCTGCTCTTAGCTGCCTTCCCACGTGAATTTCTGTGTCTTTTGTCTGTACCATCCTTCAAATACAAAGCAAACTCCCAGAAGGAATCACCCACTGGAGGCTTTTGCAAGAGCTGCTGTGTTGCTCTGGGAGCTTGCATCTCTTCACAGCCCTGGCTAATGTAACTCTGAGGTAGCAAAAAGCATCAGGGAAGAGCTGGCTCAAGTCTGAAGGTGCTGTTGGGGTGCACTGGCACCCTAAAGGCAGGCATGGCTGAGAGCACACACTGATCAATGACTTCACAATGAAGGATTTCCATTGTGTCACCTCATTTTACCCCCTCACTTGTCCCCTTTCCTTTCAGTACAAAACCATAGGTTCTCCTGGCTGCCCTCCCCGTAACAGCTGCTTTTAGGATTGATCATAATGCATTTCGCTTTCATTTAAGCCTTGCTACCAAACTGATTTAATTTCTCCTAGCTCCCATCTCTAACACTTCACCATCCCAACCAGTACAAAGCAAGAGAACATTGCATCACCCAACCTCACCGATTGTCAAAAAACTGTACTCATGAAACATCTCCCAGAGCAATACACAGAGCAATGGAAACAGTACCAACATAGTTGAAATATTTAATTTATTTCCAGGTCACAGAATATTCTGACTTGGAAGGGACTCAAAAGGATCATTGAGTCAAACTGTTTAGTGCATGGTCCATACAGGGATTGATCCCACAATTTTGGTGTTACTAGCACCGTGCTCTGACCAACTGAGCTAATCTCAGGTTGTTAATCCCATACAAACTGTAATCCTTTAATTCTGCACAGCCCAACCCACAGGCAGCCACAGGACACTTAATGTAATTGGTGGGCTTCCTATAAAAGGGCCTGGCTGGTCACAGAAAACCAACATCTCATTTCTATTTATTGAAGTTAAAATCACTTTGCAGTAGCAGCTGTGGGCATTGCTACAGTTTCCCTGCATGAAAAAAAATGATGAGAGTGTTTCTGGTTCACCTGTGGGAGAGATAATAATCCATAAAATAAGTGTGACAAAGATTTGCCAGGATCTTGGGAAAGTTTTGTATTGAAATACTTGGAAAGCCAATGCTGAAGGCAAGTTCAAATTGGTTTTTGACTCCTTTACGCAATAACAAATTTTGTCTGTCTTTTCTTCACTGTCAAATAAATAAATAGTTCCATTACAGGCTGGAGCCTGTTCAGCTTTGGGGGAAGACCAGGACTGGCTTTTCTCTCCACCATATGTATAATGTTGAATGACATCTTAATGCAATCACTTTGGATGGCTGAAAAGAGATCTTCACAAATAGGGTATTTTCTAATGTTTCATAGCTATAAGCAGCAATCCTTAGATGCTCAGGGAGAGGAAAAAAGCATACAATGGATTCATCTGAACTCTTCTTTTAAATGCTTTTAAAACAACTTTGAAGGAACCATTCACTTTCTTCTACTCCACCGACACCATGTGCCACAGAACACCAAAAATGTGACATGATCAAGAAACCCCTTCTTCAGCTGAAAACTCTTCAGCCCCATTTTAAGCCAGGTTAAAAGTTCTATTTCCTTCAGTTGCACCAGGAGTTGAGCCTTCAGCAGGACTGAGCCCTTGGTCTGGTCCCTACCCATCCCCAGTAATGACTTGCACCCTGTGCTGCACCGATGCACCTGATGTCACGGAGGCAAGTCACTGCAAATCTGCCACCTCAGCCACATACCCCCACAGGGAGTGGCTTTTCAAACAAGTCAAAACTGCCTTGAGAAGAGTCTCTAACTCTCCCTGCTGTTCTTTGTTCTTCCCCATCAGTAGCTGGTGTGTAGTCTACAGTGAAGGTGAGGAGATATGGCAAGGTTGGATCAGTAAGGCAGGGGGACTGGAAAGTACTCAGTGCATGGTGCACAGATTGGTCACAACATCCAGAACAAGCAGTGGTGCAGAAGAGGCTGAAGAACCACAAAGTGACAACCCCTTCTCCTCTTCAATTGCTCTTTCCCCTTTACTTTTGTCTCTCCAGACCATTGATTGCTCCATCACTTGAGGCACCAGCAGAACGAGCATTTCCCACATTCACCACTGTCAGAGCACAGCAAGCTGTATGAGCAGTGTGTTTCACACTGTGTGGTACCACCTCCTTACATTTCCTCAAGGGCTCAGACGTCTGTCAGACCTGAGGTCTGCAGTGCACCGTGGTAGCTCTCAAGTCCACATATAGTATTGCTCATAGCCCAAAGAGACACATGTTCTGACACACATGCCCACTTAACACTCCACAAGCTTGTGCCTGAGCAAGGACCACAGAATGAGAAACCTGAGAAGGAGAGAAAACAAACAATTCCTTAAGTTTCTTTTCTAACCAGAAGCAACAGCATTAAAAGGAACACCTTATGTCAAGCACACAAATTAGATTTTTCTTTTAAACAGCAGCAACTAGCAAACCCTCTGCTCTCCATTCCTAGTCAGTATCAGCCTTCATCTCGTCCTGCCAACTCACAGCTCTCTAAGCTTTGTGCATCCCAAATGCAAACCCTGGCATGCAGACCAAAGCTGGTCCTCTTACCACCTCAGAGCAAACCTTACCCAAACAACTCTACACACCAAACCTCACCTGAGCACTCAATCCTTACTAGATCTGATGAGAAGCCTGCTTACCCAGCCCTCCCTGTCCAAACGTTGACTCTAACCTGCTTTGACTATTTATGGGTCCACAGCAACCTTACCAATATGACAACTTTAACTTAGATACCATACAAACACCAGTCTGCATGGTGAAGAATCCTGAAAGATATTACACCTTTTCAGACTTGCTGTCCACATCCCTAACCAAAGCACTGGTGGCAAACCCGCAATATCTCCCTGCTCAGAAGTCAGCATCAAACATCCACTCAGATTTCACAGAGCTGCCATCCTGAGTCTCATCCATCTTTCAGGTAACCCACAGCCAGGGCTGAAGACAGAGAGGAATGAACAGTTAATTTCATTTCTGGATCCTGGAAGTACTACCAAACGTGGCTGATTCTGGATAGTTCCAGCTTGGCAAGCTGCTGGCTCCATCTGATCATGGGTGTAGATTATGGAGTGAAGGGGCTGCAGAACCAGCTTTGTTTCTTGCTTGTTTAGGTGCCAGCTGGTGCTGATCATACCTCCCAGAATGATGTCTGGGGAATACAGGACTTTCCTGTTTCAGGGCAAGGCTAGATGTGGAACTGGGGTTAACACTCAGGGCTGGAGGCACTAAAAAGCCAGATCTGCCCCCAGACTGTGACGGATGGGGGGGGCTGCAGTCAGCTACAGAGAATCAGCCCTGAGTCTGGGGGAGGTGGTGACAGCCCAGAGCACAGGGCCCATGTTCAGCTTCAAGGGTTGAGGCTCAGACTGGGCAAAGAGATGAAAAGAATGCTCAAGAGCAGGGGTGCCAAGTAAATGCTCTGAATCTCTAGATTATCTATGAATCAGGCTTTCTTTCCTTATGTCCCCATCACCAGCCTTCATGCCAGCCCTTAACCCAGTCCTAATTCCAGGAGAAAGGTCACTGTCCATCCTTCATCCTGTTCTGCAGCAGCCTTGTGCAACCACAATCTCCTGCAACCACAGCCTGGTGTCTTTGGGAAAAAAATAAAAAAGAAAAGAGAAAAAAAGAAGGGAAACAAGAAACACAGAAAACCCCCAAGCAATACCTGCCAACTGCAAGTCCCAGCCTTGTGGCCTTTGCTGCAGACATGGATCTCTGGGCTAGATTAGAGAGATAGCCTTAAACCTACTGCTGCAGGCTAGGTCTAGCATTCACACTGTTGCTTAGGAGAGCTTCCAGTTCCAGGCAGGCTGCAGAGGTTGAAGGCAGGTTGTTGCATGTCAGGAAGAAGGGCCAGGTTTGTTCTTATGTCAATCCTTCGAAAATAAACAACAATGGTAGGGGAGGGGGGGAAAACAAAAAAAAAGAGCAGCTGTCAACAACTCAAACTGTGTTTGGGCTAGTGATTGCCAAAAATTGCTACCTGTTGCATTATACAAAAGATAGGTATTTATGCCTGTGAATTTGGACAGCTGAAGAATGACACTCTTAATATTTTTTAGATTCTCATCATGAGCCTTCATCATATGTACAGGAGGAAAGAAGTCTCCTTGGTGCTTGTCATGTGCCATCTAAAACCTCTTCCTAAACCCAGCAATAATACCATTGTTGCAGGCCTGGCCTGGCCCAGAACAAATTATGCCCCTATGTCCTCAAGGTATTAAACTTTGTCCAAGAACTACAAATTTAGGAGAAAAAAAACCAAAACAAAACAAATGAAATATAGGTGCATGTACAAATCCATCAAAATTTCTAGAAAGTTATGTAGATAACTGAACCATAATTAGCACTTTTCACATATTAAGGGAGCCTTGGCACTTTCCAATGCAGTCTGAGCATGAACTTACTTCTCCCTCTAGAGGACATGAAGATTAGCACAAGGAACATAAGGTTATGGCAGGACCAGAAAAGTAACGAGATGCTAAGGCAAAGGGTCAGCATTTTTGCTTTGAAAGTCCACTAGCAGTTTAGAAGGACAAAAATTACAACTGTAAAAACAATGACTCATTAGGTTATGTGTTTATTTTTACAGTGATGCCCTAGAAAGTTCAAAATAAATTCTGAGTTAACTTTCTGCATTCAAACACTCCGTGAAGCTGTTTATCAGGGAAGGTAAAAGTTCATTGAGAGTGACAAAGGAGTTTCTTTAGGCCCTCCTTCACCCACCAAGTGTCCAAAACATCTTTTCATTTCTTGAGTAGGAAGGGGTGAAGACAGGCAGGTTCCCATATTTAGAGAAGGGACCCCTAGCACACTTTCCCACCCCAGTCGTCCCCCATCATCCTGCAAGTGCACCCCAGGGAACAAGCCCAGGATGAACAGCACTCAGAGACAAAGCACCCGCCCTGTTCCGTGCCTCTGCATCATGTTTACAATATAAACAGGCTGTACAGTTTTGCAGGGGAAAACAGTGGGTAAAGATTCAGCTGGACAACCCAGGTAAGCAGCCTGGTATTCTGGAATCCAGCTCTCACAGCTCTTCATCATCAGCTCCTCCACTACCTGTGACCAAAACCTGCAGGATGCATTGGTGCTCAGAAAACATCGGCCTTGGTTCTTTTGTGTCTCGAAGGAGCACAGGTGTGACCCTTTCCTGAGCACACAGGCCAAAAGCAAGCACCCTGCCACAGCTGGCTGTGCATTGCTGCACTGTTTAATCAAAGCATTTCAGCATGGAAATCAAATCCCTCTGAGCAGACGGAGCCTTACAAAGCTGGTTTTACTGGCTTTGTCACGGGGAAACCGAATCTGCAAAACTCCACCTTCCAGTGCTTCTACTGTGACATATAATAAAATATATAGTGTGGAAAAAGCAACAAATTAATACCAGCCTGGCACAGAGCTCAGACCTGAGAAGAAACCAAGTGCCCACTGCTCAGAGTGCAAACCAGCCATATGGCACTGCAGAACACCAGCTGAACCCCCCAAAAAATTCCACCACCTCACTAATGACCCCTTTTGGAATTTAACATATATTGTCTAGCAGCATCTCCCTGCCAGTCCTCCCCCACTGAATCCCAGTGAATGGCTGCAAAGACAGGACTACTTGGAAAGGCCCTGGAAGATAAGATTATTTGCTTTTGTACATTTTTATCTTTGATAACAGACTTGTAAATATTTCCACTCCACTTACTTAAGCTTCTTAATGTCACTAAATCTGGCTGTAAATTCCCAGAAATGCGTATTTTTCCAAGCATCTGACCTGTACCTGAGAATTTGATGTCTTTCATATGCTCAGCCTGTTCTAAAAAAAAAATAATATATATGTATATATGTAATTTTGATGATGATGATAATAGAAATTAACACCATCTCAGATTAGACAGCTGATTTCAAGCCCATTCATAGCTGCACTGGTGCAAACACTACAGGCAGCATTCTGCCACAACCCACCCACAGCCTGCCCTCTGCATAAAGCATCTTCTGCCTTTTTAAAGCCAATCCTCCTCCACTAGTTTAAGACAGAAAGGAGTACCAAAGCAGTTGAAAGTTCTGCTCTTGCAGCTGTAAAAATTCATCCTGATTGCCTGACAGAACTGGACTCCAATCCATTTTCAGAGAAGACAGAAAACAAAACAGCTGTAATTTGAAAAACACACCAGACAATTATCAGAAGCCCTGCTTGCAAAAACATTCCCAAAGCCTCAGTGACAAAGCAAGTGAGTTTATGGCATGACCTCAGTAAAGACATTCTCATTCAAAATGGGGGGAAAATAGTAATCTGGGTGCTCCACTTTGACACTGGAACACGCAGTGAGCAGTGGAACAGAGGAGGAACGTGTTTGCAGTCAACATAAGGGAATTCTCAGTCTTAGGGGTAGGTATCATACCTGCACAGTTCAGTCTCACTGCTGCTGTGACATCTCAGGGTCATTTCCTGGCTCCACAGCCCACGAGTACCCCACAGCTCACCTCTCCAGGGTCTGTTTGCTTGTGCTCTGACATCAGGTGAGCTCCACGATGGAGATTCTTGCAATAGTCCACAAGAGAGCCAGGAGCCCTACCAGCAAGTACAGTCTTGGGGAATGGAAGAAGAAGGGGTGGGCAGGAAAAGTGTGGAAGTTAAAGGGGAAGCATTACCTTTGAGCTGGTTTTGTCCTCATTGTTTTTATACATAGAACTGGTATTCCTGCCCTGGTAATAGTACTGTATCTGCACAGGTGCCAGCAGCAGGGCACAGCATAAACATGCTGCCATGGCAAACACAGTGGGCCTTGTAGGATCCTCAGCTCTGGGGGGAAAATGAGCATAACTGAGTATCTGTGCTACTCTGAAGCTTTTTCTTTAGCACAGGATCCAAAGTCATGCCATCCCATCCTCATCCTCCCCAGACCCAATCAGGCTGGTGCTTTTTGGTAGTTATGTGTAGCATTCTTCAACAGGCATTCTCTTGCTTCAGGGATCACCAGGAAGGTGCTTCACCTCATGGCTCTGGCCCAAAAAGCTCCCCATCCTGTGGACTGCCTCACTTTAGTATGTGTCAGGCCTGCAGTGGCCAGGACACACAAACTGCACTCACAGCCCACCTCGACAAGCACACACCCCACTGCAACAGCCATCCCCAGGCCATCTGCACTTGCACATGGGCTTTTCTGGCTGTGCTTCACCTCAGGTCTCCCCCACACACCCTGACTATGTACACCTGTGCTAGAGCAAACACTGGAGGCAGGTAGCTCCTGCTTTGAACAGCCTGCACAGCACTGCGAGCAAGGTTCCAATCCCAAATGACAGATTCAGGACCACCTTCCTGCTACAGGACAGCCAGAGCTAGGCAAACTTGATCAGGCTGTGGTGCACGGCCTGGAGGGAAGACAAAGTTATGTGGGCTGGGACATTCCTCTTCCCTCAAGCACAGATGATGGCAGCCTCCTTTCTCTGAAGTGTCTCCTAAGGTAAAGGAGATAAACACTGCCCCGTGGGATACACTCTGGGGCTTCCAGGCTCTTTGCCAAGACCTAGCAGCCAGACCCAAAGAGAAGGTTGGTTGTCTCTTGTGTCTGACAACCCCCAACTCACACTGATCAGCCATGGACCAGTTTTCTGGTGGAGTCTTCCACTGCTGAGCTACACAAAGCACACACAGCTTTGCAGTCACTTATGCTTACCCCACTCCACCAAAAACACCACGGTCTGCCCAGTGCAGTGTTCCTGGGGAAAGGCAATAGCTTGGACACAATTCTCCACTCCACCTGCAACCCCTAGGCCCTACACACACTTCCTGGTGCACGCACCCTCATGAATCATGGCTGCCGCAGCAGATGCACACACCACAGCCCTGTCAGTCAGCAGGGAGAATTTCCAATCCAATGGGACTTGAAGGACACAGTGCACAAAGCTGTTACTGTTTCAGCTACCTTCAGCACTACACTGATGAACACAACTAGCCAGGCTCAGGGCAGCCACCAGCCTGAATATGTCTGCAGACAAGCTTCCAGGATGGCAGGGAAAGCAGGAAATTAAGTGTCCATACTTTCGGCTGCATCTAAGCCCTTGGTGCTATAAGAAAGAGCCATCACCACTACTCCCTCACCTCTGGATATAGACCTTGCACATCCTCCTCCACTACCAAGTTAGAGCCTGGCCCCTCTCTTGTAATGCCAGTTTCCACACCACACCTGTTTCATCTCAGGGTCCCAACAAACATCCCCATTCTCTGAGAAAACACCAGTCTTCTTGCTGCAGTAATACTGTCTACACTTACATGCATACTGTATGTGAGAGTGCTGTCAAACCCTGTGTGGATACAGAAAGGGAGCAGAGAGACCTGGAAGCACTAATCAGTTCCTCTCTCAGGAGATTTCTAGCCAAAGGCACCAAAGAGGTTGTGAAAGTCAAACTGGGGATTGCAGCCACGTGTGCAACTGGCCATCAATGCTGATGCAAGCACGAGGAGGCAGCAAAGGCACAATGCCTGCAGGGTTATCCAGGGGGACTGTGACACCCTGCAGAAGACAGCTAGCTCAGTTTGCTTCCCTACTGTGAAGCAGGCATGGGGAGTAAGAACACAGGAACAAATCAATGTGAGTTTAGCAAAAAGTCAAACCTGCACAGGTAAAAAAGTTTAGCAGCTTAAACTCATTCTTTCTCATCGAGAAACCCATGTCATACACTCTGATCAAACAATTACACCATGTTATTAACAAAACCACCCTCACAGTTTATACTGTATGTATATAAATAAAGCATTTTTAATCTTTTAATAAAGAAAAAAAGATGGTAACTGACTAATCCACAACATGTCATCCCTTTCTCTGAGCCAAAGCCGATTTTATTTGCCTTTCTTCATTTTTGCAGTCTTTTCTTTCCTCTTCTTCACATGCTTTGGGATTTTGGTTTTTCTCTTTTCTCTTTGGGCTTCTTTAACCATCTTTTTCCTTTCCTATAAAGAATCAAACACCATTCATTTAAAGACAGAAGAGAATGAAGAATTTTGAGCAAGTCAATCAATTGTTACACTAACAAGTTAATTAACACATGACATAAAAATAAGGTTATCAAGAGAAAGAAATAAAAAAATCAATAGGAATGGTGAGGGGAAAGGAAAAAGGAAATACAGGTTGGGGGTGGAGCCCAGACCTACACATTGGTAATGACAAGGCAAATTTCAAACTAGTTAAAACCTGAGTTTCATGCAACCTTTGAAGAAAGTGAACAAGAGGCACTCTTATATCATGCTATTTACACCTAAGATTACAACAGGTTGTCTGGCCTAGGTTTTCTGCTGCCCACAGGACACTATAGCATGTGTTTTTATGCGTCATGCAAAAATATTGATCCAGTAAGTGGTGATAACTCAGAGCAAGCTGATCATCACCAGGACTGGCAGTAAAGAATGCCATGCTACTGCAACACACTGTAAATTTGTGCCAGACACAGAAGAGACAAGACTCAACTAGAAAACAAGAAGTCAGCAAAATGGAACGGGCAGGTAGAAGTAATTGCTGCTGATCAGTTGTTCAACCTACAGCTAAACACACAGGTTACAAAAAACCCCTCCTCTTACACAAAAAGAAGTCCAAATGAAAACCTATCAATTAGGATGAGAAGTGGCCAAGGCCCTTCTGCTTCACGTCCAAAAGGCAGCAGTTCTAGACTGGCCGTGTGTAGTAGAGGTCTTCATTTTTATTGGACAGATATGAAATATATTATCTTACCTTTTCTAGGAAGACAAAACTAAAATGCAATGTCCCAAATCTTGAACCCCTTAAGCCCAGCAAGTTTCACCCTCCTTTTTTTTTTTTTTTGGGACAACACCTAAAAAGCTGCCAAAAGGCTCTCACCCATGAGCAATACTCAGCAGGAAAGCCTCAGCAAAACTGAGTATACTGTTCTGCAGCTTAGAAAATGAAACCTAAACCAAAAACCCAAACAAACAACAAAAAAGGCAAACAAACAAACAAACAAACCAACCCCAGACCCTAACCATAATCCCTTTGCTGGACTGCATCTCTTGCCCACAGCAAAGCCAGCCAGTCTGTACTAATGGTACTGCAAAGGCCACTGTGATACCAACACTACCAAATCTCCAGTTCTACAGATCAAGTGGTCTCAGCTGTCTGGGCATAAGGAGGTTGATCAGGGACTACAACCACAAATCTGAACACCAGAGCCTGGAAGAGTAGCCAGAGGGACTGAAAAGCTGCTCAGGCTTCACTGAATTGTACTTTGTGTAGCCCTGTAATTCCCTGTAGAGATCTCCCTTGTAGCCTTGCCTAGGCTACAGAGAGCTGTGTTCCACACTGCTCTATGTAAAACCACCATTAATAAAGCATCCCCAATGAAATTCACTGCTCTTGTTCTCCAGAACAGAAGTCCACAGCTTGTGGACAAGAAGAAGCAAGAGCCACTAAGTTTGGATTCTTTTGTGTCACATAAGCAAAGGTGGAAAAAAAAAACCAATTCCTGGCCATCTGACCTTTTTGTCCATGCTAATTTCAGCAGGTTTATCTTTGGGATGTACATATTCTTTACAGCCTGAATCAGAGTCCTCTGAGCTGCCATCACCATCATCATCATCATCAGAGTCTGTTTGTGAATTGTCTGCATTTTCAAGAAGTGCAGGAATCTGCAAGACATATCAAGAATTGTATCAAATCAAAACCAAGAAACCTAATGACAATATACACACACACATATGCACTACGTACATATATATAGATAGATATCTATTCATAAAAAACAAAACAGAACCTGCTGCAAAGAAACCCTCAAGCAAACTGATGCTATCACCCTTACTACAGCCTTCACTGAGTCTCAAGATAAAGAATGAAAAGTAGGTTAAGCCAAACTAAGAACAAGGAATCCAGAATGTACAACACAGATTCTTTTAGGTCAGGGCTCAAAGCACAGCTGTTATTTGCACTCCCAAACTAATTTCCCTAAGTTAAACAGCAATTTGCTAACATATGTGGAAGCCTATTTTTAATTATCCTTGGATCATACCCAAATCTACCTTGGGGGCACTGTATGTATTCTATATTTCAAACACAAATATCTGCACTGGAACACTCAGTTATTCTTAAACAAGCCTGGAGACTGTGCTACAGCCTGATCCCATCCATATTTATATTTCCATTTTGAATCAAGTCGACACCACTGCTAGAGAACATTCACAAAGTAAGGAGGGGGAATCCACACAGGGCTTCTGCCTTGAATGTCATGGCTCCAACTGATCTGTATCCAGCTTCTCATCCAATGTACTTTAGCAGTGTCACTGTCAAGTACTTTAAGTACAATAAGACATAATATCTTATGCCTTATACTGGAGGACTGTCCTTTATGCAGTATTACAGCAAAGATACCCTGAACATACCAAAACTTGTAGTTGTGCAACAATTTAAATCAATTACATTTTCAATTACATAATCAGAAAACACTTTCCCTCATCTCCACCTTAACTTCAGAGATCATGGCCACAGCAAGGACTGTAATTTCATTCTCAAGCAACCCAGCATCAGCCACAGTGCAGGAAAGCAATTTCTGTGTTGTGTAGACACACTGCCATGCCAGACCCATCCTGGATACAAATGGTCACTCTGCAGACAAGAGGCTTCTTTCATGGTGTCAGCTGCAGGACCAGGCATTCTCTGAACTACATGTAAGCACAGTCCTGAATGGCTAAAATGAAGGATTTCAAAAAGACCCCCTCACCTTCTGAACACCAGACAAATCCTTCTTCAGTCCTGTCACAGTCTGGTAGAGAATCTGCTCCAAGAAGAGAGGAAGAAATTACATTGTCACATTATGTCTTAATTCTTTGTGCCCAGAGAAAATTACTGTCTAAAAATAAATTCAAAGTAAAATAAAGACCAGGACAGAATCCACAATGTTAGTATTAGCACTAACCAGACAATTTTAAAGTATAATATAGATTTAGTACTCCACACCTTGGTAGCAAAGCTTCTGGTTTTGTTTGTTGATAACAGTTTCCAGTAAGAGGAATTAATATTCCCTCTCTTTTTTTTTTGCAGGGCCTCAGCGTGTCTACTCACATTATCTTGCTGAACATTCAATGCCATATCTTCTTCTTTCAATTTCATCATTATGTCCACATCCCTCTCATAGTTTTTAACTTCAGTCAGAGTTCGAGGTATGTAGGCTTTCTTAAATACCTAGCACAGTGAAAGGAAACACAGACTTACTAATTTACATGTCATGTCATGATGTTTTTCTCTCCTAATTATGCATCCTTAGGAGAATAATCACAATCAGAGAAACAACAAAGGAACGTGTCAGTCATTCACTACTATTTAAACTGCAGACTCCTTTTTTTTTTTTTTGCAGGAGCAGACTTAATGTGCAACCTACACATTACTGATGGATCACAACTAATACAGCGCCTTCCTTGGTGCGACTTACACCAGCCCACTTACAAAATTCTCCAACCATCTCTCAGCCTATTTGAGTCCTAAGGCTTTGTATCCTAAAAATTTTTCTGTTTTTATTGTAATGTTCACAATGCCTTCAGCAGGGTAACTCCATTGAAATGCACTGCTAGAACTTAATCTCTTTATGTAACACCTGCTTCAACCTTCAGTCCAACTCAAAAAAGGTTCTTGCAGCAGTAAATAACTGCAGTATCAACAACATACTTAAAATCTGTCACATTTGGATCAGTCTTTCAGCAAGCTTATGACCCTACCAGACCACAGAGAGGTGTTTTGCTTCTCTGTTTCATGGTATCAGTTCAATCCCAGAACAGATTCTGTACACTTCAAGATCATCACTGCTCATCTGAGAGCTGTGCACAAAGCACAGGTCCCCACTCCCACAGAGCTGCCCTTACTCAGCTCTACTCTTTTGCAAGGGAAGTGACACAAATTAGCCACAGTCATGTGGAAAGTCCAAGAGAAATGAACTGAGCTTAGATGCTACAAAACCACCTCTCTGACAGGTCAGTACCTCATATAAACAAAGGAGTAACCTGCTTGCAGAAGATGGGCTTGCTACCAAACACTAGCATCTGACCCTATAGCTCAGTAGTTTTATGCTGAAGTTACACTGGGAAACAAAAACCATCTTTCCTTGGCCAGGCCTGAAGCAGTTAGTAAAACCTGGTGAGCTCCAAGACAAAAGAAGTCTTGGATAAATCAAGTAGTGTTGACCCCAAAGATAAGAGGTTTTTGTTGGTTGTTGGTTTAGGGTTTTTTAAACTCTTCTGGAGCAGATAATTAAGACTAAGCTAAAAATGGTTGTATCTTTACATTAAACATTTCCAGAACATTAACAGCTTTCTGTAATGGACTTGAGATGGCTTCACTTAATGTAATAGAAGGAGAAGAACTGAATTAGACTGGGACTGGAGCTAGATAGGCAATTTGGCCAATGCACATATCCAAATAGCCTGCTTCTGTATCACTGGTCCAAAACCATTGGCATAATCAGATCTCTCTACTCAGTTTTTTGTTAACTAAACCTGAACTGGAAGATACATCAAGGGACGTAGCTACAACCAAACAAACTGGTTTAGGAAATGGAGTATTTGCCTTCTAACAGCTTATCACTGTCAACTTCTACACATGGCGTCCCTTAATACTTCACATCTCAACTAGGTCAAGACATCTCAGTATCACAAGCAATGTTTTGTTTATCGCCAACTGTACATTTTTCCAAAGAAAACAGAACATTTTTCAGTGTTTAGAAGAGGTAGGGTTAATATTAATTTCATAGCAGGAGCAGAAATCCTCACTTCCTCATCCACTTTATCTTGACTGGATCTTTCCTCCTCTGTTCTTTTCGATGCTATTTCCATTGCCTAAAGAAATGCAAAACAATACAAAAAAAGTTATCACTCTTTAGAATCGCACCACTGAGTCTTTAGTTTCACATCCAACTATTCCCATCTGCGTTTCTCTGTGCTCCACTGCCACTCACACGCACTCCAGCTTTCCCTATGGGAATGCTGCCAGCGACACGTAATGGTAACCAGCACTGCTGTGAAGCACACTTAGAGCTGCAGATCAGGGCTGAAACAGAGGGAGAACACGCTGCTCTCCCTGCACACCAAACTGTAGCAGGCCCAACATGGCTACAGCACATTCAACATCAATCTCCAATAAGCACGGTTATACTTCTGCAGAGCTTCTCCTTGACAGAAAGAAAGAGCGAACTAAAAGCATCATGGTTCTTATAGCACCTCAAACAGACATTCATTAGACTTCATTAGAGTCTTCATTAGACTTTCTGAGAAAACATGTAATGAAAGTAGTGTCACCCTACAATGATGCAAATGGAAAAGACCTATGTGCATTTTTGAAGCATTAGCACAACAATGTCATGTCCTGGCTTCCTTATAGTAGGAGGTAGAGTAAATCAGATGAAGGAGCTTGAACTAGATCTGATTTTATTGTCCTCCTACTAAGCAACAAGGCCATGAGGTCTTACCTTAGACAGGTAGTCATCAATGTTCTCACTTGTGATAGAAGGATCAGTAATAAATTCAAACAGCTCCCTCACAGTCATCACTGCAACATTGTGCTTCTGGAAAAAGTCTGCCAGGAAACAAGGGCAGAGACAAAACCCATAAGTAATTCCATCTAACATATGAAGCTCTGATGTTAAAGTAACAATTCCAGCAAGCCAACAACTCTGATGACATGGGAAAGTCTCAGCAGCACGTTCTACATCATACTGAGCTTAGTTACCAAATGCTTGGCCATCTGAAATGAAACTGTTCTTTTTCCAGATGCAAATACTGAAAGGAGAAAAACTGCATAAATATAAAAGCCAAATCAGTTTCAACAGAATCCAGACTTAATGGAGTAGGGGTTAAGAATTAAAGAATTTAAGACAGGTGTAATATTTGCAATGATGAAGATAGAAAAAAAAGGTACTTCAAATAAGGAATGGAGACCTCAAACTTTTGCCAGAGAGAAACAAGTGTCCACTGAAATACAGTACAGCCTCATTATGATCCACCCAAAAGGGAAGACACATTCATGTCCCAGAACATTCTTCACTACTACGGGTTTCTTAAATCAATTAAGACCAAACTTGTAGGCTGATTTCTGTTCTGGAAAACAGCACTGAGTGACACTGAGGACTGTTCAATAAGTATTTCCTACTAAAATTCCCAAATCTCTCACTGTGAGAAATCAATCATAGAAGGATTAGAAAAGGACTTAGTTTGGAGGCAGCTCTCTGTGCCCACGGAACCACAAATCTCTGCAAAGATCACACCTAGGGCAGAACTGGGTATTTCTTAGAGTCTCTGTAGGTTTAGACAGAGAAAGTTGCAGTGACAGAAAACAAGCAAAGCAACACCAAAACCAATGCAACTCCCTGAGACACTAGAAGAGAGAGTAAGTCAAAAGACATTATGAATAAAGAGCAAGGGTGCAACTAGCTCAGCCAGAAGTGAGTTACTAGAAATTCATGTACTGACAAGGAATAAGGAAAAACTAGGATACTGGGTACCAATAGACACATAGCATCAAAATGCACACAGTTCTTTGCACAGACTCTCAAGAGTCTCTGAAAAATAAGAAAAAAGTCAATGTTAAAAGAAAGGGGGGACAAAAGCAGCCTGCAATGAGAGAATTTTTTGTCCTCAGGGACACACCCTAGCAGGAGGTGTGTATCTGTTACACAACACGTATATCCATGCATGAAGATGAAATTCTCAAGAGCAAAACACCATTAAACTTACCATACTACTATGACAAGTGATAACATACCCAAATTTTTACTCTATGCCTTGATCTTCTCAGCTGCCCTGGACAAGTGAGTGCAGGGGACTTTATAACACAGAGAAACTAAGAAGTCCAGATGTGGATTCAGCTCACAGAAGGTATGTCACAGATACCAGTATGTCTGCATAGTATTTTAAGTAAGGGAAGTTAATATTGGGGTGAGCACTGCTGCAGACTGGGACTGATCCTAGCTCTATCCTGAGTTTCAGCCACTTGACTAATTGCAGACAGATAATTTCTAGCCAAATAGGCTGCACTACTCTGAACTCAGCACAGTACATTGCTCCCTGAGGAAGTCATGAGAACATAGGAGAAGAAGTATTTTAATGGAATTTTAACAGCTCCTACAGTCAGTTACACCTGAAAGAACATAAGGTGAACCGAGTTCATCCTGCTAAACAAACCAGCAGTCAGAACAAGGGTTGCAGTGCAGCCCCCTCACCGTTAACGTTGGCACAATCCTTGCGCAGGAACTCCAGCGCGTGAGGGTGGTCGTGCTCCACGGACTGAGACACGTCGATGATGTACACGTCCCCACCGTGGTACCTGCAAGAAAACCCCACCAACCCCACCAGATTACTGAGGGGCAGGGAACAAAGCATGCTTCACACTTCAGAACCAGCAAAAACCTTCCTTCTCCAGCCCACACCTTGCATGTTAGCGCCAGGGTGGCTTTTCCCAGTCAATCTTTGCCCTCCTCTACACACACTGTATAATTAAACTTTTTTAAAAAATAGTCTGCTTGTGAACAAAAGAAAAAGCAGAGAGGCACATGAAAAAGAAAAATCAAGAAAAAAGTTACAAAAATGATACCTTACTAATTTTTGCCTGAGTTGATGGATTTTTTTCTGGTTGTGAGGGGGTTTTGTGAGGTGGTTTTGTTGTGTGTTTGGGTTTTTTGTTTGGTTGGTTGATAGGGTTTTTTTTGTATTTGTGGAGGTTTTCTGTTTGTTTGCCTGCTGGGTTTTTTTCACAGAAAAAGCTCAGATCTGGATTAAAAACTACATAATTAATTAGACAAGTTACAAAACCCAGTAATGACAAGGACCCCACCCTCCTGGAAAGGTACATCAGTACTCTCACACAGAGATTGCCAATGCATACATTTTAGATGTCACAACCCAGAGCAAGGATTAAAAACATACAGCATGTTAAATTCGCTGAGATCTGCGTGAACAAGTCTGGCATCTTGGTACATTCTTCTCATGTACTGGATGATCTGTAGGTACAGCTCCCGGACTTTGGAGTCAGATAACTGAGCATTCTTCAGCAGAGGAGCAGGCCTTGAAATTACAAAATAAAATAACAAAAAGTAAATAACTTTTTCCTTCTTCATACAAGCTGCAAATGCTTTAATTGCTGTGCCTGATCCTTTCACTCCCTGAGTATGACAAGCAAGTCAGCATGAACAACCAAATGCAAGGAGTCAGCAGGAAGGGCAGCAAAACTTTGCTACATGCTTGCCAAAGATTCTGAAGCCCTGTTCTCAAGGGGAGCTAATTTGGACCATGCTACATTAATGCTGGTAACTACAAAACAATGAGCTATCTTCACATATGACTATCAAGCCTTTCCAGCATTAATCTCTGGTTAAGACACTTCATGAATTCATTTTGCACACAACTCACAGATTGCCTGCAGTAGTAGCTGACAAATGTCTGGGACCATTCCACAGGTCACATGCAGATATTAACTTTACAGGCCTAAAGTAACTGTAGGTAAATTCAGAGTGTTGGTTTGTTTGGTGCTAATAAACCTTTGGGAAAAAGCTATCACTAAATTAAAAAAAACCCAACCAAACAAAAAAATTGATTTTCTAAGGATACTTACCTATCACCTTTACCAATAAAGCCCATGACAAGCACATGACTCCTTAGCATAATTGGCTCTGGGCAAGGTATCTGGGCTGTATTCAATCTGAAACACAGGAACAAAGCCACAGAAAAAATAAAACCAAACTCTGTTTGCTTTGCACTAGTGCATAAAGGAGCTCTGTAGCTTCGAACATAATACACAGTAAGACCTCAGGAAACTCGCACTTGTGAAGAAAAACTAGGAAATGCACACAAAAATCCACAACCATTCTGACCCTTTTCCAAGCATTCCTGTGTCAAAGAACCTTTACACAGCTCAGGCTAATCCTAGATTAACCTCTATCACACAGCGTGCTGCTGCTCAGCAGCAGCTATTTCTAGCTTTTCCTTGCTGTTCAGTCATGTCAGACAGAATTCAGACACTGAAGAGCTTAGAGCATTAGCAGCAAAACAAAAGAAGATCTTTATTCTTCCCTCCCCTTTTGTTCCTCTCCCATCATGAAGCTTAAGACACTTTCCTGAACACTCCAGAGACCCTAAAGGATAGTGATAGCCACAGTTTAGCAATGAGTACCTCCTATAAACGTGAAAGTTTTGGTAACCTCTGCTATGATGAAATAAAAACTGGAAAAATCACCTTATTAAATTCCTCATTTCTTTTTCGGCCCATGTCTTCACCATTTTTCTTGGGTTGCCTTTGCAGTATCCATGACGAAATCTTTAAGTAAAGAAATAAAAGATAACAGGGACTCTTAGCCTATCAATGCAGCATGAGCACCAGTGATTTTAACACCTTTCAAAACAATCCCTCTTCCCCAGTAAAATCAGGCAGAAGTCAAACTCACCTGAATTCACCACTCACATACTTATCCCGATCTTTAAACATCAAAATAGAGGTTTTGTAAATCTTTATTGCTCTGTTCTCTCCATTTGCAGTACTGGCATGATATACATTGGCCTATCAGATTAAAAAGGGAAGAAAAAATATTAAGGACAAGCTCTTTAAAGCGACATAATCTTCTCTCTTCTTCTCATTCTGACACCTGGAAAAGATCTGATCTCACCCCAGCCCGTGTGTGGCACCCAGCTGAAGGAGACTGCACACAAGGCAATCCTTTTTCCAGGAAAGGCAGCTTACAGGAAGTACATAAGATGGGGCAGGGGTGCAACAATGCCCACAGAATAAAATCAACAGTGCACAGGAGAATTCTGCCTCATCCACACTCGGGAGACTGAAACAAGCCCTGCTGTGAAGGGTTAACTTGAGCCTGTGTACTATTCAGGCCCTGAAGTACGGCTCAAATGTCTCATATTTCCACCTCTACACAGGGTGGAAGTGTCTTTAATCAGAATTCCTTGGGTTTGCATGTTTTTTCAGGCACTATTTAATACTGTGGGGATACATAACTTTGCCAAAACTTTTGGTTGAAAGATACAATTAACAACATCCACAAATTTAAGATAATATTAAAGCGTTCTTAGAAATCTTTTATATTTGGGAAAATTGGTTTCCTTTAACATAAATAAATTTTTTCTTATGGTAACTTCCTACCAATCAAGCAGCACAAAAACGTAGAATTAAATTCAAGTATTTCACAACATCTTCTGAGCACCATAAACTTCCACCCAGCTTGCTGAAAAAAAAATCCTACTACATTATTTGCAATAAAACTTACTTCTTTCCCCGTGCTGATGCAGCCATTGATTTCTGATATGATACCTCTAGAGAGCATCTTGAACAGGATGATTCGGGTCCTTGGATCCAACACCTCAAATTTAATACAGAAAAGTCAGCAGAGGACAAAACCTAATAACAGTGTCCAGTCTTAGTATCATATTAAAGGGCCCTTGGCATCAGACTCTTCTCAAGGATCAAATGATAATCTGAACAGCAACCACTCAGAATTATGCCATGAATCTAGAATGATACTTCTTTCTTCCAAAATTATTAATGTTTTTTTTCTTTCTTTTAAACTAAGCATATGTTGTTGAGCTAGCTGTAGAAGACACAAAGTAAACATTTCCCACTCACAGTTGCATTTAATGTTTTAAGTAAGATTTTTCTTGGGATACAGATACCATAATTGAAATAGAACAGCCATGTGGGCTCAGACCAGTAATAGTTCAGTCTTGTTAAAGAAGAAAAAAAAGAAAAAGGAAAACCCAGCATCTTTTCTTGTTCTTTGGAATTTAATAAAAGCTGAAGATGGAATTCTGCATTGCACACATGAATAAATCACAATGTTCAAGACAAAAATGAGCTCTAAAATGTTTATGGAATCAAAGCTAATCTTCATACATGAAAGAAAGAAAGAAAGAAAGAAAGAAATAACAGATCTCTTCAGGATAACGTGGGAATCAGAATTCCAAAACTCTGTTCCTGCTCTGTTTTATCATTGATTCCGAAGTTCTACACTATTTGTTCTGGTCAAAAGGGAACTTTGATGAACAAAGGACTTACCTGTTCTACTGTTGCTCTGTCTGATTTGTCTTTGACTCGGTACCTAGCAGAAGTGAAGACAAAATGTTACAATCCCACCTATGAGCTTGATACTCTGACAGAGCAAACGGTGACATTCTGTGCCAAAGATAAGATGACAGCCTCAAGAAGTAAGGCTTTCAGTTCATACAGAAGCAAAGGTTTCTCCTGCAGGCAGAGGGATGGAAAGGGAAAAAAACAACAAACCACCACCATAAACATCAGAGTCCTTCACTTTTGTAGATTATCTTCTTGCCTCTTCTGAATTACCCTCATTCAGGAGGAAACTGTATCTGTCTTTACAACTTAGGGCTATAAGCTGCAGGCCCCAAAAAAAAATTCAGAAGAAATGCTTTTCCCTCACCAAATCATCAAGAGGAACCTTCAAAAGGCCTCCAATACCTTTTTAGCTCAGCTGCTTAAGTATTTCTGTTTAGAAAAAAAGAGTATCAAAGGGTCTTTTCTAGGAGAATGATACCATCACTTCTGTCTTACTATACTGCACCAACACAATCAGATGTGCTACCAGTGACAGAAGAATCAAAACTTTGGGATGGTCTTTTGAAGACCAAAGGGCAAACTGCATGTAGACAACTTCTAAACTTCATCTTTCTTAACAAACTTATTCAAACAAGGAAACAAAACCAATGCTTCTTGGTTCAAAGTATTTAATTGAAAATAGAACCATAAGTAATACTCACATGTCTGCTTCCCTTTGTCTAGACTTTTCTGTGACTCTGTTTATAACGGAGTCATCAAAATTTAGCTTATCTGAAAAACACATAAGAGAAAATAAAAAAAAAAAAAAAAAAACAAAACCCAAAGAAGTTTTCTACACACCAGGATTAACCTAGCACTTCACTATGTTTACATTTCAAGGCAGGACTATAAGGTAACAACACAGATGAGCGAGACAGTTCCACAGACTTGGAAATGTGATGCCAGTAATGCCTTCTGGATAACATCTCTCCATTAAATTTGTCTGTTCTTCTCTTATAACAGTCAAATGCCACTTTTCTTAACACAATAAGCAATAACCCCCCAGATTCTCTCCAACAATGCATTTAAATGGTGCTTGATGAAAGGCTAAATATATAAAAGCTGATTTATTTGGCTACAAATACCAGCAACCTTCATTCTAGTACCACTTTGCTATAAAGGAAAACACAACCTCTGATTGCTACCTTGACAAAAGGTGCCAATCACAGCTACTCCTAGTCCTGATAGGCTCTGCTGAGCAGCCATTTCCATGTCAGGGTAAAAATCAAACCCCACCAGCTGGGGCAACAGCCTCTTCACTTGGCACAGAAACTCTGCCCCTGGGATAGAACATCATGTACCCCCCTAATACTACAAGGACTGCAGTCATCTGGAAAGTGGTAGCAGCTGTGGGAATGACCAACATCACAACAGAGAGTTGACATCCTCCATCTAACCAAACAGCTCATTCCTATACAGAATCTAGGGAACAAAGACTTCACATTGTCTGGAGAAGTCAAGGGTAAAGAAAAAACCCCAACAAAACAGCCACGTGGTTCTGAAGGTGGAGAGAGAGGGGTATGACAGCCAGTTCATGGAGACTAAAGGCAACTTCAAGTACACAAAAGCCATTTTAATCTCTCTGGCAATCCTTAACTCAGCCATTCCTGAGTTCTGGCTTAATGTAAGTGGAATTGGTCTGAGAATGCCACAGAGTGGTAACTGTTTCAATTACAGATGACAATGCAATTCTACTCACCTAAATTAATTTTGTGTTCAAATTTTCTTAAAACCTTGCCTGCAGGGGTTGACAGTTTTGCTGAAGAGCAATTAGGGGTCTGTCTATTTGCCTGAAACAAAGCATTTATTAACATAAGTCACCTTCTGTACACATCCCTTGGAAATTCAGACCATATCACTGGAAAGGTCACCTCAAGTGCCTATGCCTAAAGCTGTGAGAAGAAAAGCACATGGGATAAGGAAACAGGTATGCATTAACACCAGATTTTACTTAAATCAAGAAAAAAAAATACAGGTAACACATCAGTTAAAATTCTAAAGTGCTCCAAACAAGGGTTATTTTTGGTCTAGGAAGTTACAAGTCTCTAATACAGCACTTTCTCTGTCTGCAAAAGGAAGAGAACAGAAGGCATAAACAAGGAAGAAAACAAGAGAAAAAATGCAGAATGAACAGGGAAAACTTTCCAAGATTCTATCTTTTCTTACATGCAGTCCTCTCCAAATACAACTAACACCTGAACATGATTCCACTATCATTGAACAGCATAAACCTCTAAATAAAGGCAAGAATATACCACCCAGGTCAAGCACTGCCAGACATGCTATGCTATGATCAGCACCACTCTGATTTACCTCAACTGTTCTGCTAAGTTGGTATCAATAAGAAAAATGAGGGGTTGAATCTCTGCTGTCCAAGCTGATGTGAGAACTAGCACTCTTCTTACCTTCACACGTGCTTTTCATTCTGCACAATGCCAGAGTTCCTATGCCAACACCATATACTCTAAATAAACTCAATTCTAACACTTGCCTCCATTTCCTATGCTTGTTTTTTTTTTTTTTTGCCTTCTTCACTACTAAGTCAAAACCAGAACCAGTTTCACCCTGGATATGACTAGCAGATAGTATTAAAATTAAATAGAAAGGCTGGGGAAGATGCTCAGAAACACAGAGGACAAATACCAAAAAGCAAGGAACATCTGTAGAGATCAGGTTGGGCAAAGAAAGAAAAGTTGAGAAAGGTAAGGAACAGTGACAAAGAGAATCCAGTAACAGGGTTTGAGACAATAAAGTCAAATGGACCTCTGGCTACAACATACATACACATATGGCATGTCAGAGGAACAGACTCAAAGGGAGAAGATTCTCTCAAGGAAAAAAGTCTGTTTGCATTTATCCTCAACATGACACTAACAACGAGCAAAGCCTCTAGGTTAGCCCCACTAGCCACCCTCAAGGCTCACAGAACAGCCTTCAACATACCTGTGGATTGCATCCACCAGCAGCATTGTGGCGCTTCGTGAGTCTTCCCACCTCATCATCCCAGTCCCAGTCTTCATCATCATCTTCATCATCGTTGTCATCATCACCATCTCCTTCCTCAGGGTTAACTTCCTCACATGTGCATAACTGGCAGCTCTCAGGGACCTCACCCTCTTTACACGTTTCTGTGCCTTCTGCAGATTCACTTAAAAGAAACACAAATGTCTCTATAACTAAAAATGATTGTTACAGTCACCAAAAATTCAATACATCAAAAATCTCCACAAGTGACTTTACATTTTCACTCGTGTTTTAATTCACTACATCCAGTTCTAAGGCCCTCAATTCAGGAAGGACACTGAGGTGCTGGATCAGGTCCAGAGAAGGGCAGTGAAGCTGCTGAAGGGTCTGGAACACAAGTCCTGTGAGGAGCAGCTGAGGGAGCTGGGGGTGTTTAGCCTGGAGAAAAGCAGGCTCAGGGGGGATCTCATGTCTCCTTCCCAGGCAACAAGTGACAGGACGGGGGGACATGTTAATTTGCAAAGTTGCACCAAGGGAGGTTTAGGTTGGAATTTGGAAGAATTTCTTCACAGAAAAAGTGATTAGGCATTGGAATCGGCTGCCCAGGGAGGCAGTGGAGTCACCGTCCCTGAAGGTGTTTAAGACTGAACGTGGTACTTAGTGCCATGGTCCGGTTGGCACGGTGCTGTTGGGTCACAGCTTGGACTCGACGACCTCAGAGATCTTTTCCAACCTAGCTGGCGCTGATTCTGTCATGCCAGTAGCGTGTCACGGTTTCCTGCCAGGACAAGTATGTCCCAAAGCAGCACACCTAGTGGGAAAGGGAAGCCGAGAAACACACGCAGCCTTTCCTCCCACCTTCTGCTGTAACCGGGCAGCACCACCCGCCCTCCCTTCCCCGCTGCCGGGTCCCAGGGCTGCTCCGCGTGTTCGCCCGGCAGCGCCCGAGGCCCGGCCCCGCCAGCGCCCTCACTCCCGGCCCCTCGGCGCACCCTCACCTGTCCGAGCAATCCGCGTCGTCGAACTGCCCGGGCACCACCTGGCTCATCACCAGCGCTCGGTAATCCATGGCGGCAGCAGGCAGCAATCAGGAATCAGCAGCAGGAATCAGCAGCAGGAATGAGGAGCCGGGATGCCCGCGGGACGCAGGCGCCGGCCCGGCCCGGCCGCTACGGCGCCGCCAGAGGGACCAAAAGCAGCGCGGGCGAGCGCGGCTGGGACGGATTCGCCTCAGCTGCCGTCCCCGCTCCTGTCCCCGCCGCTGCCCCGGCCCCTGCGCGGGGAGAGCCTGGCGCCGGCACACGGGCTTTTTCCGAGGACTTGTAGCGGGGGATGGCTATACACTGAAAGAGAGTAGGGTTAGGTTAGATATTAGGAAGAAATTCTTCAGTGCCACGGTGGTGAGGCCCTGGAACAGGCTGCCCAGAGAAGCTGTGCATGGCCCTGGATCCCTGGAAGTGTTCAAGGCCAGGTCGGATGGGGCTCGGAGCAACCTGGTCTGGGGTAAGGTGTCCCTGCCCACGGCAGGCGGGATGGAACTAAAAGATCTTTAAGGTACCATCCAATCCAAAGCATTCTGTCATTCTAGGAATTCCCAGCAGCTGCTGATACATCAATACTCCACTATGGTATACCTGTGTCATATTAAATAATACAGCCTTAAAAATACTGCCTCTTCAAGCCCTCTTCTCTTGACTGGGAATGACCATTCCTGCCACAGATTCATAGTTGTTTTCCCTAAAACACTAGTGATGATCTGTGTCCTCTGTAGTAGATACTGAGAGAAGAGTTTTATTTAGTATACGCAGAAATATCAAATTCCAACCTTTATTGAAATAAAGCTCTAATTGAAGCCAAAGGAATTCCAAATTTTCAAGCTTGGCTAAGAACCATCTTAGCTCCTAACACCCCGTATACTGAAAAACATTATAATCTGTTTATATACCAGTATAATGCAGGATTAGGAAAATAAAAGCGAGTGCCGGGCTTTTGCTATCTGGTACATAATGGTAAAATTTTCAAATGAAGTCTTTTTTTGTAGATGTTTTCCCATTATCCAAGTGGTATGTGCAAAATCTATCAAAAACTGCAGATTCTGCAGAAAACGTGGATGCTTGTACTGAGATACCTTTAAAAAATATTTAATACAATAGGTATCATTTCCATCTGCAACACTTCCATAAAGTCAGCTCATTGAGAGTCATTTTCCCCAATGCACAGCCACCAACAGAAATTGGATTAAGATCACCTGTTTACTGATCTTTTTTCCTAGAACCAGGTGTTGGAGGACTCTTAATCCATGTGGATTAATCCTTGTGTGTAGAGAAGGCGCTACTCTACAGGTTTATTCCACTCTCTAATAACTTATTCAGTGCTCTTAAGTAAACATACCTATTTATTGTAATCACAGGGGACTGCTTGAAACACAACACTGCCAGACGATTTCCACATTCATATTTATTCCTTCCATGCTTCAGGCTTCCACATGATTTTTTCTACAACCTTGGAGTGCAGCATGCTTTTTTTGTCCTGGGCTCTAAGAGCTCCTTTGGAAGCAAGCATGAACTGTTCTACAAACAATTCATCTATAAAAGGGTTGAGGGAAGCAGTCCACTAAGTAATGGTGCTACTTTCAGAAGGAGAATGGGAAAAAAGGTGTCAGAGATTTTCCAGTTATCATCCCTAATCCATGGGAGGACAGACACCTGTCAGACTATGTATCTAGCTTGGATCACTGTAGCTCCATGTTCCCTGCCACACTAGGCTGTCCTCAGAAAACTCCTACCTCCCTTACTCTGCCTATGGCTGCATTATTATATTTCCTGAAGATTAAGAGTCAAAATGTTTGCTCACTCTTGGAGATGCACTAATTCTGTATTTAACACGACACGTTATGTAGGACAGGTACACATTCTGGTTCACACTGAAGCTGGGAAACTGGGTACAGAGACCACAGTCAGAATCCCTGGAAGGACTGCAGTATTGCTCCTTCTGGAGGAAGTGATTTGAGAGGATCACTAACAGCTTCCTTTTTCTATTTGCAGGATGAAATGTAGAACCCAATGGCGAGAAAAGACAGTGCCTGCTCTGTGAAGCAACCTGTGTTTCTGAGCCCATCTTGGAAAATCTTGAGATGCAGAGTGTGTTCCTGTTGGTGAGGCTAAACATGAGAGTGATTTCAAGTGCCATGTGCTAGGATGAGCCTGTTGTAATGACATTTATCTACCACACTTCCCACCCCTGCCAAAGTGCCAGGCAGAACTTTGTGGTTCACAGTGCTGTCTCACAGATCTTTAGCTGGTGCAAACTCAACAGACTTTGTTAGATTTTGAGGTCAGCTCTTACTGGTATGGCATGAGTGAAGCACATGAACAATAGGGACTGTGCAGAGCATGGGGAGACATGAGAGGGGGGAACAAAGCATTTGCTCAAGGGACTGTTAAAGTTAGATGATTGACAGAAAAACCTATTTGAAAATGGAAAACAACACCTATATCCTGAGCAGTTGTTACAGCAACACAGCAAGTGACCAGGACCTTCTCTATCTCATGCACTGTGATTGATATTCCAATATTCTAGGCTGTACTTCCACTTTATACAAGACATTGGTTTAAATGGAATAAGCACACATATTTATCAAAGAGAAATTAGCTAATATGATACTTCAGTACTGCTGTGAACATTCAGGTAGTTCCATCATATTTTTTGATAGAGGACTCCTAATGAAAAAGGATACACACTGAGGAGGTCAAAGGATACACCCATTAAGCTCCAAACAAAATACCCGTTTTCCTCAGCTGTATTATCTCCATGGATATTCTTTGAAACGACTCTAAAAAACTTCATTATTCCTTTGATTCCATATGAATTTCAGGATACTTCTCAGAAGAGTTCCTAAGCCATAGAAATGCTTGCTGTAGAACCAATATACCTTTCTGCATAATTGATTGGAAGCAGTGTGGGTGTGGATACGTATTTCCCAGAAGAGAAATCCCTAGGCAAGGCAGAACAACCACATCAAAGGAGAAGGTTGGGCTGGCAAAAAGAAAACAATACTAAAAAAGAATTGCAGACGCCTGGGAGATGTTTCATTGCCAGAATAATTATCAGTTAAACCCGTTGTAAGTTCTCATAAAGAGCCATTTGCAGAAATGTGGAGTCACTGCTGGACTGTGTTATTAAAGAATCCTCCATAACAGACATGTCTTATTTTCTCCCTCAACATCCTGTCTCTCTGTTCAAGACACACTCAGGTTTTGATACTGAGAAACAGTTTCCTGGAGAAGATAATTTGAACTCGGCTACCAAAACTCCCTTTCCAGAAGAAGCCATGGTGCTTGAATGGAGAATTGAATGATGAAAATACCTTTCTCTGATAAAATTAGTAGTACTGCTTTTTTGCACAAAATTTTATGGGTAAGTGCTGGGCCTCACAGATGTATAACGTAAAAGAGTAGTGCTAACAATACCAAATGCAGGTGCTGGAGTTGTGCCATAAATTAACTGAGTAATAAATGTAGGGAGTAATACAGTTGCATTACAGTTTCCATTCTAATTACAAATTATTTAAAATTTAAATTAATATTTAAATTAAATTATGTTTATTACAAATTAAAATTAGAGAAGTTACAAATTATATGCTTTTGGTAGGCAGCCACTGGACAACAAATAAAGCCTCCAAATAACTGGAGAGAGAATAACACGAGTATATAATCTGATTTATTCCATGAGAACACGGTGCATATACCAGGCCTGATACAGTCAGAGAAGTGAAAATAGGTATAACGAACAGTGTAATACAGTACAAGAAAAGAGGAAGTGCTCTGAGAGGGTTTTCACCAGAATCTGAGATGCTTTTTCTTTTTTATGGTTTTCTTTTTTTTTCCAGTTACAGGTCGTGTAAGTGAAAAAAGCAAACCAAAACATTTAAACATGGTGGATCAACCTCTACTCCTGTTTATTACTAAATTTATTAAAGTATCTAGGAAATTCAGTTTAAAAAGGCATAGCCTTCTCCCAACAGACTAACTTAGTAGCATTTCAAACATGGTTTTTGCCTTCTTTAATCTACAGCAAGTAAAATGTCCCTTTTACCAGCCTTCTCAAAATTCAGTAAATAGAGCAATTCATAAAGCCTGAAAGACTTTTCTATTTCTTACTTCTTTAATGTAAACATTTGTTTTTCTTCATTTTCTACAATCAAATGGGTTAGCCAATAGTTGAATTTTGATTTCTTGGTGGTTTTTGTTTTCTTTTTTTTTAACTTCTTGCTTTAAAATCAGGGATTACTGTAAATTAGGCCAAAATCTGACAATTACACTTTTTAGACTTGTTACTGCACTGGAACTTGATGCAGGTGCAAGGACTGTAGGCAGTGCAGAAGGGGGAACTTCTTAATTTTCATCATTTTGTAATTTGGTCCACATTGACTTGTCTTCACAGATGGAAAATTTCCACTGAAGGTGGTGAAAAAATAGTCTGCATAAACTGGACAGAAGGTGTCACCTCTCGTTTTGCAACAGCAGAATGACACAACTCCACCACTACAGTAACAGCATGGGTCAAGTTTACTCAAACTTAATGTCGTTTGCTTTTCCATCTTCTCTGAATAGAATGCTGTCAAGCCATGTGATCTCTCCTTCTTCTAATTAGTTGATGGTAGAAAGTGTTGTTTCCCCCCAGGAAATGATGAAAGTTGGTAAGGACTCTTTACTCCAGCATTTTGGGATATCACTTGCTCCCGAGGAAGAATAAAAACAAGGAGATTAAATAAAGGGATATAGAACAGGGAGCCCCTCACAGCTCCTTATACACAGCCCAATCTTATCATCCTTCTCCCTCTTTATGTATGGCATGATTTAGGTGGAGAGTGGAGTTAAGAGTCATATACATAGTAGGATGTTCTTCATGAAGCTTGTTAGCACATGCAGGAGTGTGTGTTTAAATCTTTAAACCACACTTAATTGGACAAGAGTTAGTTTTTGACCATTGTGTCCTTGGAAGTTTCAGTGGCACAATTTTGTTTCACTCCTAAGAGCCAGAACAGGACCATCCTATCCCCACAGGCCTCCTCCTCTGGCCAGCTCAGCCTTTCCCACTGTCAGCTACACAGATCTCCATCCTCAAACGTAACATGGAATACACACAGTGTATCCACAAGTGGTAAATCTTAGCCCTTGCCTGACTCCTTGGTCATCATCCTACAGTGCTGAGGGAGGGAAAGGAGAATACACACAGAAACGGCTCCTGTCCTTGCAAACAAAATTCCAGGGAGAAAGGGATGACAAGTTGGCAGAAAGACAACAGCCACTATCTAAATAAAACAAACTGGCTCCTTGGCTTAAAATCCTGCAAGCAGAATTTGAAAATGAGCAAGCTGAGATGAAGAAAACACAACAACAGATTTGTGAGTTCAGAAGGGAAGAAGCAAAAGCTGCAGCAACAGAGGGTGAAAGACCAAGGACAAAACCACATCCTGCAGCTTGAAACCAACAGAAGGAGATATGATATCATCAGGGAACCACAGATAGCTACAGCATAATTCAGTCTGATACTGTAAGCCCCCAAAGTATCTATAATGCACAATCCTAGCTGCCATGTGCAGCAGTTCCAGTTCCCTGCTAGGGACAAACTCCCACAGATTCCAGATGAAGGTTCTCTCCAAAAAGCTACTTTAAGAACTTTAAAGGTGAGATAGCACTCCTGAGGTCCCTTACTAGATTTGAGTCCAAGTGTGGAATTCTGTTTTACACAGGTATTTGTGCAATAATCTAATTTTGAGCACAGACTAAACACTTTACAATTTTTTATTTCAAGTAAATGAGGAAATAAAAAGATAATTAACTTTTTTTTACTTCTTCAAGGGGAAGAGGAATGAAAGGATCAGAATGTAAATGTCGTATAGTTTGTTACTTTCTCTCTTTCTTCAGCTTGCAGCAGCTTGTGGGTAGTTTTGTCTGTATCTTGAATGGGTTGGGAAACATTCAAAACTGGACACAATATTCTAGATGCACTCCAATAGTGATTAGAGATGTAAAAGTCACAAAGAAAACAGACCTGCTTTGTTCATTTCCCATAGCATGAAGTGTAACATCTAGAAATTATTCTTCAATTTTGCTTTTTTCTTCTTTAACATTGACAACTCTACCATAGCCATAGGTGGCTTTCTTATTCATTGATTACTCCATATGCAATTACACTACACATTCTCTAACTGGCTATGTGTTATTTCCCTATTTTACTTTAGTTTTAAAATAGAATTTTGCTTTCACCATATGTGACAATACTCACAATGATAAAACCAAGAGATTGGAAGTTGTTTGGATATACTCAGTGCTGCTAACAAATACTGCTGTAGTACACAGAGTTCACTCCCTGGGTGAGAAAGACTGGACTTATGAAATCCATGTGCACAATGACATGAATCCACCAAACAGCCAACCTATTACTTTTCACTGACCACCACACCAACCTATCACTGAATAATTGCAATAATTAACTTGCAGTGTAGAATAAAAATAGCTTTTTATCTTTTCAAGTCAACAACTTTGTTTCTGCTCTTCATGCAGAGAGAAGATAAAAAATCTGGTGGCTAAAAATACTCTGTATGCTTTAAGCTGCATATATTGCAAAACCATCACCTCAACCCAAGTGTTGCACAGAGTCTTAAGCTGGGCAACCTTGGACAAGTCCAAAGGGAGCTCTGAATTTCCTTTCCTGGTGCCGTCATATAGAGCATATGGAATCCATAAATCTGATTAAGCAATCATGGTTAGCAATGACAAATTTATCTATACTATCAGAGTTTTCATTTGATTTTTTCCATTTCTCAAAAAAACCATCTATTTAGTCAAGTTTGTGGAACACAATTTTCCATATATTTCTGTGAGACAGATCTCCAGAGGGGAATCCCTCTCCTGTCTTTTTCTTAGATAAAATATAGAACCTGTGTGTGGTTGAGACAATTTCCTGCAACAGGGTAGCTAAAATTCCTTCCTAAGAAAACCTTGGGAAAGCACTGTCCTTCAAACAATCACCACAATTCAGGCAAAAATTTAGCAGATCTCATTAAGAGCTCCTGTGAACACTGGTTTGTCTCCTGTACTACCATCCAGTCAGAAGCAGCTGACAGGACTCCCAGGGATGAGGGTTGCTCTATGATCCCTTTCTGCCTGCATCAATTTCAAATAAGTTGATTCCCCACAGTTATAATCAGTGGTGAGAAAGAATAGTGTCAGCTTGACAGGTCTAAGTGGGAGATTCTCACTGGAATTATTAATAGCTACCACATACAGTAACTGTTTGTAATTTTGAAAAGTACTATAGAAATTAAAAGGAAAAAAAGCCCCTCTGAATTCAACAACTATAGAATTATTTCTCTAAAATACAGAAAGTAATGAAGAGATAAATCTTGGTATCATTTTTTTTAAGTGTAATATTATCTCTTCTGATTTGAGCAGGCATAACATAATATGGAAGGGTACAAAATCACCAACTATTAGAAAAAAATTTAGAGCTTTTGACAGTTTCTGAAAGCAAAAAAATTGATCTTATCTGTAAGCCCAAGAGAAGTTTCAGAAAAAAATAGCAAGCAAAAATAACAAGCTACCCTTTTGGGGTGCACTGGATTAGGGGGGTTACTTATCAAAACTATTGCATTGACCTGAACCTGAAGAGAACTGAGAAGGATGCAGTTCTTGGCATGTGGTAGCAACTGTGAGGTATTAACACCTAGAGCAATGTCCACAGAAAAACAACTGATTAAAAAAAAAAAGCCCACTAAACCTTTTGCTAACATGTAAAATGCCAGGGAAACTCAGAGAGCAAGTGAGAAATTGATCCTCCTGATTGTACCAACAAATTTTCCTTCTACATTAAAAGCAAGATGTCTGTCCTAGTCAGGTTGTATTGCAGCCAGCTTTTTCATGACACATCTTGGTATGCCATCTGAAAGTGGAAAACGGGAAGCAGACAACAGGTTAGGACTGTATGACACTGCTCCTAAAAGTGCTTTGCTGAATTCATCTCTCATAGAAGGCACTGGGGAAATTATAAAGAGGCAGTCCAACCGATTCTTGAACCCTTGGCCATGCCAAAAGCAAGTACTGAGAGCAAAAACAGTAAGTCTCTACATAAACAGTTATTTGCCTTTTGCTGAGATCTTCAAAGAGGAAACAACACATCTGGGAGATTCATTTAGGAAGTTTAAAATGGAAATGCAAGGTAAACATTACTTACAGATCACAGGCTAGCAATGCTCACCCTTTTTGTAATATACATGATGAAACTGAAGGCATATTTCCTTATAACAATTTTACATGTAATTTCTAACTGAAAACCTTCTTTTAAATGCAGAGATACAATGCCTGCAATCACATTCCCAGGGGCAACATGAACTCTGGGTGAACACCAGTCTTGTCAGAATCAGCATCCAACATAACAGATGTCAAAGCTCTATGTCACAATAGTGGCAAATATTGTCAACACTTATTTTATTATGCCAGTGAATGAACACACGGAGCAGACCATGCAAAAAGAAAGGGAAAAAAAAATCTCTGCATCTTGTTTCAGGTTTTCATACAGACTTCTCTTTCAAATTATAACTTGTTTAATATGTGTAGAGTACTTAGCACAAAAGGAATGAAGCCTAATAGGCTTTTAAGCACAGCTGTAGTATTGGAGTTAGTCTTGGCTTGGTGTGTTGCTGAAACTAGATAATTATTTTCAGATACACTGTTAATTAACACCTTTCTGTGCCCCAACAACATACAAACCCAGTAAGAGCACCATACAGGTTAATTAATTAGTAACATCAAGAACAGTTAACTCAGATGGAAAAGCAGCACTCAAAATACAGTCACATTTTGTGCAGAAGACACAAAATGTTTCAGATTCCGCAGTGCTATATAGGAAACCTCCTACAGCATGACAGTAATTTTTTACTTTCATGAAGAAAAAATAATTAGCTGCTTTTCCCCCACAAAAAATCTCCTGCAAAACAACCAAACCATGACTAGGATAAAGACATCACAACCTGGTGAAAGACCCTTACAGAAAAGGTAATATTATACTGTTGGGTGGATATTATCTGACAAGAAATACTTTAATCAGTAGCAATGAATGTTTTCCAGTTTTCATAATCACGTCACTTTCGGTCAATACTCAGCATTTCAGTAAGATTTTCAGCAGGTTAAAATAAGATTAATCTTAACTGGAATAGTTACATCTGATAATTTTTTAGTGTACCTTGAGGTTCATAAGCAAATGAGTGAAAATGAAAAATGAAAGCCTCAAGACTACATTTACCATTGTCATTACAGCAAGCTGCATATGCCCAAACAACAAATTAAAGTTAACTAAAAATACAGAATGTATCTTAACACTACTCTTGGTCTAGTTCTCACCGAGTCACAGAATATTCTAGTTGGAAGGGACCCACTGTTGTCCAGAAAAAATTGGACTTATTTCCTGGTGTGCAATAAGCCAGTAATTACACACTTGAGAGAGACATTGATCATTTATTTCAGAGTTGCACCAACCCGAGTGCTCAGTGGTATTCCACAAATCAAGCATGCCAAGTATCAAAACCTTCCACTACTTACACATTTTAGGAAACAAAGCCATTAACGTTCACTATCTACAAGTTACATATTTCTCTTATTAATTAGTGCTTTATCTTTTATTGGTTAATGAGTGTCTCACTTCTCATGCTAACTAATTGCCATGCTCAGTTTTTCTCCATATTGGAGCCAGGGGGTTTCTGGGGTCGGTGGTCTGTGAGTCGGTGTCTGTGATCTCCACCTGCCGAAATTCCCTTTTATCCAGTCAGAGCTGATTCAGCACAGTTGCTGAGTTTATTGAGTTACTTACTTGTCTTGGGAGATCTGCCAAATGTCCTTGTGGCCCGTAAATTCCGCATTCTTTGTGTCCACTCTTAGTGCTACATCCTTCTTCCCAAGCTCTCCCTAGGTCTGAGATGACTGTAGCTTGTCAAGCCCTAAACCTCAGCAAGGCACTTCTACCGACAAGTAATTTGTCTTTCTAACACCTGCACATCACACAGAGCTTGCTCGTTAGCTGCTGTTTCACAGATTACATCTTCAAATCCCACATTTTGCAACGCTACCAGGACCGTCCAAGTCCAACCCCTGGCGCTGCGCCGGACCGAGGGTCACCCGACGCGCCTGGGCAGGCTGTCCGAAAGCCCCTCGCAGGGGATGCTCGGTGCTGCGAGCACCTCCTTCGCTCGCAGCGGGCCCGCGCTCCGGGCTTGCAGGAAGCTCCCGCCCCTGCCGAGCGCTCACGTGGCCGCCGCGCCTCCTGCCCGGCCGAGCCACGTCCGCGGGGGCGGAGCGGGGCGGGCGCGGCCCCGGATGGAGCAGCGGGGGGAGGCGGCTCCAGCTGCTTCTCCGGTTCCAGCGCCCGCCGCCGCCGCCATTTAGACATCCCGCCGGGCAGCCAGCGCCGGGATAGGGTGCGCGGGGGGGATCTGGTCGCCGCGGTTGCCGCCATCATCATCATCGCCATGAGCCGCCTGTCGCAGCTGCTGCTGCTCGCCCTGCTCGTCTTCCCCGCCGCGCTGCTGCTCGGGGGCGCTCGCGGCGGCCCAGGTGAGGGTGGGCGGGCGTCACTGTCCGGGCACGGGGAGCGGGGCTGGTGGCTGTGTNCCGGTGCCTGCGGGGCCCCGGGGGGTGTGGGCCGCGCTCCGGCCGCTCCCGGCGCGGCGACCCTCGGTGTCGGGTGGGGCCCTGCGGGCACCGGCCTCGGGCCCGGCCGTGACAGCGGCCCGGGAGAGCCGGAGAGCCCCGCCTGAGGTGGTGGCAGCGGGTTTGTCCTTCTGGCCGCTCGCCGGCGGTGCCGGTTCCCAGATTCCCTAACAGATGCGCTGGCTGCCGCCCTGCCTTCCCACCTCATCTGCCGCCACCCCCCAAGTGTCCTTGGCGACACCGAGGAGTGCTAATCTCTGTTTACGCTGTGGCGTTATCTGATTCACGATCTGGAAATTGCCTCCCTACTACTAAGTTTGGGAGGACAGGAGAGGTGGGGAAGGCTTCTCGCCCAGCTCCTTGCCGTGGGCTGCAGCTGCGAGTCCCTTCCCAGAGCTCCCCGTTCCCGCTATTGCCACATCATCAGCCCCTCTGACATCCATCGAAAAGACCGTAAGGGGTCTGAGGGTGTGCTGGGCAGCTGATCGCAGAGGGTGCCTATAGCTTGACTGTACCCTGTTCGTTTTTTACTTTAAAAAAACCCCACCTTTATGGGTAAAATTTTTTATAGAAATTATATTTTCATACACTTACAAGTTTAAAAGATCAGCAAATAAAATCATGGTAGTTAAGCCTTAGGTTAAGTATTGCACGTGGTCGAGCAAAAGTCTTTGAGTGTGCCTTCTAAAGACGTTTGAGAGGAGGGGTTGTGTTTGCTCTTTCTAGCACTCACTGACAATTCTTAAGTCCTTGGATATACTTGTTCTGCTCAAGGATTCGTTTTTCTCATGACACTTCTAAAATATTTCTTTCAAAATTTATATTTATAGCAGCTAGACCTTTTTTTCAGACCTATGTAAATCAATCATCCATTCGGTTCTACACTTCCATATTCAGAAAATTTTATGTTTATTGAAAAGACCCCGAACCTGTAGTTTTGTGCACATGTTTTAGATCTCAGCCTTGCTTGCATGTGCTCTGAACGGTAAACTGACAGAACTTTGTCCTGTGGCCAATATTTTTATTAATCATATTTGCCCAGTGTTTGAATGTATGAGGCTTGGCTCCACGAAAAAGAGGCAGTGGACTATCAGATTGCACTTGGAGCCTTGCTCTAGGTCAGGTTTCTTTTCTCACTAGTGTTATGATTCTGTTGGATATATGGATATATATGATATTGAGGTCATACTAAAAAAGACATTCTTAATGTTTCAAAACTTGAATGAAAATAAGTACAAAAAAATAGTAACTTTTTAGCTACCTTTCAAAGTGTTCTGTTATCAGCATGCTAATAACTTGCTGGACTTGCTTGTCGTAGAAGAAACAGTACTTACTAAATGAATTTCCTGGCAATAATGATGTCTTATATTCACTTCTATAATTGCAAAATTAAGTTATTTTCATACATAAATGTGTTCAAAAATTGAACAATAGCCTTTAAGGTAAATTGATTGCCTTCTGCAAATTTAGGCATTGCTGTTGGAGTGCTGAACTTTTTGTCATCCAGCTGTACATATTTGGTTTTAAACTTAGTGGCAGATAAATGAATAAGTGAAAAAGTTGTTAAAGAAAGAATAAAGCTGAAAGATCAACACAGACATCATTTGAATAGGAGTTTTTATAACTGAGGCTTCAAAACTCTGTAGTGGACAGGTTTTTAAGAAGTTCCTCAAACAGGAGTTTGAGAATTATATTTCAGCATTAGTTTTCTGTTGATTAACTAGGCATTTAAAAGAGTTTCTTGTATTTGCCTTTTGTTTTGGTAGGCTCAGGTTTATTAGTTGCAGCTCAAGATGCTACAGAAGATGAGGAAGCTGTGGAAGATACTGTAGTTGAAGATGAAGATGATGAAGCTGAAGTTGAAGAAGATGAGCCGACAGACTTGGTAATTGTACATGAATGTTACTTCAAAAGTATGACTTAGATAGGAAGTGCTTGGAGCTGGATAACTCAAATAAGAGTTTACTAACACTGTTTTTTTCAGATAGCTGTTTCCATATATCTGCTTAAGCTTGTGTTCAGTTTGAGATGTCAGAAGGATTTATTTTTTCTTTCTGAATTACCAATTGAAAAACCACATGGGGACAACCTGATTTCTGACTACCAAAACTGTAGGTCACAAAAAAACCCACCAAGTAAGTGAACCAGATTCTCATAGGAGCCCTCTGTAGTCCTTTTGCATCTTCAGTTGCACCTCAGTAAACTGAGAAGAAGATAGAACTACTTCATTCTGGCTTCTTTGATATTTATTTCTATGGGGCAAGAGAGTCTTGGTTCTTAGTTAAGCTCAGTATGGATTCTGAAACCCTTGTTTTGTAACCCATTGTCCCTTGCTACACTCTTACACTTGTGGCCATGTTGCTGTTCAGGGTCACTTGCTTCACCTTGACAAATGCTAAAAAAATTTCTTTGTTCTAGGTTTCCCTCAGCAGACTCTCAGATGTCCATTTCCAGGAAATAACAATTTAATAATGGAGTGTTGTTGCAGTAGGGACACTCAGACTGGCCCACAATGAGATCCCTGGGCTGTTACACCCTTACAACCTGTGTACCCATTCTTCACATGCCTGGCACACACATCTTGGTTTAATGGTGATTTTTGTTCTGGGATCTTCGTGTTCCTCGTTGAATTATTTCTCTCTAGCTGTATTTATCTGAATGGGGATGCATCCTCTGCTGACAGTTGTGGCTTCCTAATCTCTCAGTTTGCCCTGATTTCAGAGCCTCCCTTCACATACCTAAGCAATGGCTCAAGATTGGTTCAGCTTTTCAAAGTGGAAGTTTGCAGCTTGCAGCCTAAGGCTTCAGCAACCTTGGTTACTTATGCTAAGCAAAACTAATCAGGCAAGACAGTTTAAAAGAATTCAGCTAACTAAAATTAGAACACAATTTCAAAAAATTACTAACAAAAAAGAATTTCAAACAAAAAGGTGAAATGTTTGACACAGTTTTGTGATCTGCTTAAAGCAGCTGAGTGTTGGGCTTGCTGGACACTTCCTGTGCCTAGATTGGCGCATAATTTTCTCAAATCTCTGATGCAAATTATGGAAGTTTGGGACACTATTTAAGAGAAGACATGCATAATAAAAATGCAGATTTGGTAAAATGTTCCTTGATTCTTTCAGATTTTCCTGATGTTAAGTTGGTGAGCTTATGGTTCAGCACTTTTGCGAAGTGGTAGAAGGTGTACTGTGTCAATACTGACAGAATATTATTAAATAACCTTCTGGATGTAATATGCTTTATATTAAACAGTAAACAGTCTGTGTGTTGGGTACAAAACATGATGCTTTTTAGGCAGTTTCTTTTGTTTGTCACTGAAATAAAAGATAGTTTTTCATAGCATCTTGGAATCAAGATGCTACATGCTGAGGTCTGGTTTCCCAGGTCATGGTGCATGTGTGAGTGATCCAGTAGGATTTCCACTGCTTCAGGAGGTTGTTTAAGCTCTGAAATCAAATTATCTGAGTGACTTGTAAGCAGTTAGCTGAGACTGTTCACTACTGGGTCAGCCTTGGTTTTTGTTTGGTGGGGGTGCTGATGATCCCATGATCCCCAAGTGGCAAATAAGCCCTTAATGCTTGCATTTGCCAAATTAAAAAGTGAATCATCACAAGGTGAACTTGAACAAGTGAGTCCATGGACTTAAGTAGTTCCCACAGCCTAACCATTTCAAGGCATACATACACTTAACTAATTAAAACTGAATAGAAAGCTGCCATAAACACTCACTGTAGTGAAAGTAACTCATTTGTCTTGTGGCTGTCTTTATTTTGGAAATGCTTGTTTCCTAACTAGATGTTGCCTCGATGTGAACGCTTAGCATTTAGATTCTGTTCTTCTCCTTCCACCCCCAAACAGAAGCCTTACTGATGCTTTTGGCTTATAAGCCCTTCAATAGAGCTAAATGTAGTTCAGATTAGTCACTGTGTCAAATATAACAAGTAGAAAGATAAATGCTGAAAAGGATGCTCATCAAATCTAGAGGGACAATAGACTGTGCTAATCCTGCAAGAGCAGGATGTGGTACAAATACTTGTCCCTGTTGCGTGCTTTGACACATGGGATTCTCATGAACCAAGCATGGTTTTTGCTTCACTGTTCATTATAGGATTTTTCAAAAAAGTCTCTTGTCTTAGACAGAAGAAAAAGAGGAAGAAGACTTGTCGGGAGAACCTAAAGCCTCACCTAGTGCTGATACAACCATCTTATTTGTGAAAGGTGAAGGTAAGAGTCCTCTACTAATCTACCATACTCTTCATTGTTGCTTAGACTACATCACTGTGTGCCTAAAACAGTGAAGCTTTAAACTACAGAGTGTGTTCTAGATTCTGTCTGTATAGAATTGGCTGTGTGTGGTACATGATGTTTCTAATGGTTGAATGGTTTTTTTGTGTGTTTCAGACTTCCCAGCGAACAACATTGTAAAATTCCTGGTGGGCTTCACCAATAAGGGCACAGAGGATTTCATTGTCGAGTCTCTGGATGCTTCTTTCCGGTACCCTCAAGATTACCAGTTTTACATCCAGAACTTCACAGCTCTCTCTCTGAACACAGTAGTTCCACCACAGAGACAAGCCACCTTTGAGTATTCCTTCATCCCTGCTGAGCCCATGGGTGGTCGGCCTTTCGGTCTGGTTATCAATCTCAACTACAGAGATGTAAATGTAAGCCTGATGCTCTCATTCATTTGAATCTTTCTAGTTGGTGTGGAGGTGTCAGGAAGGAACTGCTTAGTCAAGTACCTCTCCAGAAAGTGAATGCCTCTGTAGTGTTTAGGCAAATCAGTAGATACATAAGCACAGCAAGTGACTGCCTACATGCACTTAAGAGTTGTATCAGCAGTGGAAGCTGGAGTGCCTTAGAACTGTATTGTACTGGGATACATTCCTAAAAAACCCACACAGCCAACCAAAATAGCAGCTTTCTTTAGGATAACTTAAATTTCATTGTGTTTTTAGATTGGGCTTTGCTAACAAACCCTACAATCAACATGAATGCCACCTGCAAACTTTACTGAAGGCAAATAAATGGCCAGTAGTTGCAGTCTGGGGAAAGGCTCCACAAAAGCATAGATGGGGATCAATTTTACTCATTTCTCTTTAAGTGCTGATCAAGGATTGACAGACTTTTATACCTTTGTGTTTTGGTAGCCCTAATAAGAACCCTTCATATGTAATACCACTTGTTATAGGAAGAGTCATACTGAAGCCTAGATGTGACTATCTTGATAATATCAATACTGTTCTTTGTAATTGCAGCAAAACATTCGTGCTTTTATGTTTTGAGTTAGACTAGCACAACTTACAAACTTGAGAAAGTCTCATGCAGGAGTTGCTGCTTTCTAGAATTTCTCCAAGAATGTGGTAAAAGCTACATGTTTGTGTATGTGTTGAAGGAATTAATTTAAAATGTCATGTGCAAACTTTGTTGTAGGGCAACGTGTTTCAAGATGCTGTCTTCAATCAAACTGTTACGATTATTGAAAAAGAAGATGGGCTGGATGGAGAAACGTAAGGAGTCTGGAGATCCAGGTTTAGTTTGGTGCTCTGGTAGAACAGGCTATTGGTGGTGCCAATGAAAATAGTTCTTGTATTGTCATTTTGTTGAATGGTAGGTCTGCTATGTTTTGTTGATGGTGTAGCAGCATTTGACAGACTGAAAATACGAACTTTTCCCAAAATTAAGATCTGTTGTTGGTGGGGATCTTCAGGATTGGTGCTGTGTCAGTGAGAAGTCTACAGATGTGCTGTAGCTCAGAGGTCTTAAGCCTGGATTAGGACCTGATGTTGTACAGCCACATAGCAATTCAAAGCTGTTAACCTTTTGTTATGCTACTGTGCCTTTTCCTAAGAGTTAAAAGATGCAGAGAGTCCATAGTATCAGGCTGTGGGTCCTGCTGTCAGGACTGGAATAGATGTCTTTTGGAACACTGCACTGTAATCTAAGATTACATAAACTAAAAGATGTATTTGAAGTATGAGATAGAGGAACTCAGTTTTCTTTTGTTTTACTAACCACTGTCTGTAGTGGGTATCTTTCAGGGGTAATTTTTTTCAGAGACTTAAGTAGATCTGGCACACCAAATATCTTTCAAGCATATGCTGTGCTAAAACACTTTAAAATATTGTAACACTGGAGTGGAATTTTAAGTGAACCTGTGAGTTAAAAAAGTCTTCAGAAGTACTTGTGGAGAATGCCGAATATCTGAATTGTCCTGCCACAGGTAGAAATGACCTGCTGAGCAAGCTTCCCTTTAAAAAAGGTCAGCCAAAAGACATAGCTGTTGCATTAATTTGTATTTCTCAATAGAACAGTATAAATGAAAGAAAAATTGGTCATGTCAAAATGTGTGATATGCTGAAAAAAGGAGCTTTCAAAACAATTCAAATACTACAATCAGTTTATGTGAATGTCCTGTGAACAGCTAATCACCCTATTACAAGGATTTCAATTAGGTATTTTCTTTAGTTTAACTCCATAATTTCCTTTATCATAAATGAGAATTCAAATGTTCATCTTAGAATAAGTTCTTTACCTGTAAATTCCTTAATCCCCAAATAATTTTTTGCTGTAACTTAGGTTTACCACTTGCTAAGTATCAACAGATAACTTCAGATAAAATTCTTCAAAACAAACCAGAATGCGTAGATTAAAACAAATTATTTCACAGGTAGAATTCTAACTGTGGAACACAAAGCAAAATAAGCAAGGTCTTTCAAAGCTCTGTTGCAAATTAATGGTGTCCTAGCAGTACTTGCTTTGCAGTAGCATGCTAAAAGTATATGAGAGATTTTTAAGGGATTTTTAAGTGATTAAAGCCGTCACAAACATAAATGTTGCCTGTGACCCAGTATCTTGAAACTGCATGGCAGTGCAAAAGAATTTTTGAAGTTACTAATTTTCAATTTATATTTATTATAACATTTACTGGATTTATACAGCATTTTTCAAATGTTGTGCTGTTCAGAATTAAATTTAGGATTACAGTTTCTGAAATCCAAGTCAGAATAATTACATAATAGTTGTTAGCACTTTAGTTTCAAATTCCTTGGATATTTTCCCCACTTGCCTCATACAGAAGTTCTTGGGAAAGATTAAGTGGACATGTGGCCAAAGCTAGGCTTAATTTCTATTCCTCTTCATAAACTGTAGTCAAAACTTTACATTTTTAGTTAATGGTTTCCTAAACTGTTTATTGCAGGATCTTCATGTACATGTTCCTCGCTGGACTCGGTCTGCTGGTCATTGTTGGCCTACATCAGTTACTAGAGTCCAGGAAGGTGGGTACTGTGTTTTTTTCTGTGTGCTTCTTAATACAAGGCCTTGCTGATGTGAAAATAAAGCAATTCAGTGACTGCTTCTGGCATAGGATGGTAGAGGTGGAAGATTTACTTTTAGAACCTTGGAGGTTACTAGGGAAACTAGAGAGTTCTTAAAAGATGTTCCTGATGGAAGCTACTCTGACTGCTGAGCTGGTGCCCTTTGGGGCTGCTCTTTGGCTCCACACTGAAGGGGTTGAATTGAAGTACCTTCTAATCACTGCATGTGTGTGTCTGCTGATTCAATACTTACTGGGTAGGTTTTCCCTGTGCTCTCTATTTCTGCCTGTTGGTTTTATCCAGGTCAGACTCTGGGGGAAAACAGCTGTCAGTCTTTTATTTAGTTCCTGGCAAAGCTTTGCCATAGTGTTGATTATTTTGCAAGGTCAGGTCACATATGAGGATATTGTGCTAATCAGAAAGCAAAATGAAATTGGTCATCACAAAGATTGATGAATCATCAACAAGAGGTATCATGAACTTGCCCAGGTGTGTATGAAATCTTGGTGCCTTTATGTATGAAATCTTGGTGCCTTTATGTATGAAATCTTGGTGCCTTTATGTGGAATAAGTTGTGAGGTGTTAAAAGTGGTAAGGTAAAGCTTAGGGGAGTAAATGGTTAATGGGAAAGACATCTCTGTACATTGACTAACCTTAAGTTTGTGCCTTAATGAAATAATTGTAATTCACTAAATGTAGCATTTTTAGTAATTTCTAATACTTGTGCTATCCAAGTCTTACTTAAAAGGAAAATCTTTCTTCATTCTTGAATTTTCAGAGGAAAAGACCAGTACAGAAAGTAGAGATGGGAACATCAAATCAGAATGATGTTGATATGAGCTGGATTCCCCAAGAAACTTTGAATCAAATAAGTAAGTAGTCTGCCTTTCACAAACTAGACCATAACAAACTTACTAGATTAATTAATTATAACTCAGTAAGTAGCTGATACCAATTTCTTAGGACAGCATATATCTTCTAGGGAGTAGCAAATTGTCTCAAGCACTGTTCTTATTATTACTTTAGCAGCCTATTCCTTGTAGAACAAACTTCATTGGTTGATAAAATAATGACTGTTGGTGACTTGTACAGTTCGTTCTTTAGAATATTTTTCAACAGTATAAAATCTCTACCCAAAACCTGGATCATAAAGGAGGTTTAAATAGGAGAAAATAGCTGTCATCTCAAAGTTTCTGTAAGTTGTTTGGAAGTTTGCCTATAGATCAAAGTCTTAAATAAGCATTGGAAGCCACATTAATACTTGTTATTCCTTCACAAATCCAAAAGTTCTCCTTGATACCTGAAATGCCTACGGTAAACCCTATATCTGATTTCCTTAGACTGTGAATATTTCTAACTTCTCTTACTCTTTCTTCTCTTTTGCTTTCCTGTGGCTTCAGTGCAGAGTAGAAGAGGTGAGGCAGACTCTTGTGAACTGAAGAGTGGAAAGTGCTTAATGTGTTGTCCCTGTAATAATTAGGCATGGATAGAAGTAGAGCTTCCTGCATGCTGTGACTGGTGATGTGGCATGAGCAGTAAAAGATTGCAGAATGAATGCACGCAATGGCACACATTTTATATACTTCTAAATTTATGTTTTCATATATTTTGTGGATACATTTCTGGTTGTATTGTAGAAACAGAGTTTCAGTAGGATATTGCTGAAGTGGTGTTGTGTTCTCTCATGGTTCCCAGAATTCTGTTTCTAAAAGGCAGATGTTTGTCTTGCCTTCCCCATTTACCTTTGTGTAGTATCAGGCTGATAAGCTCCTGTCATCAGTAGCACTGACTGGTATGAGGTGAGAAAGCCTCGATGAGAAAGTGCATCCTGCATGAGATGCAAAGAGAGGTGCTTTGAAAACCCCTTGCAGGAGCTACCTTTACTTGGCAAAGACTGCTGTGTTGGTCAAAAAAGTGAATTCTGAGCTCCATTTGGTGTAGAAGGGCTAGAACCCTTGGCTCTAATATGAGGTTGTGCCAGGAGTTGATGACTTTGCTTTTATTTAATTCCTTCACCCTTTTAAAGTGTACTTACACAACACAGGTATGAAGACTAGTGCTTTCCTTGAGAAGATAAAAGCTTTCTTGTACACTTCCTTCTGTGACACACAAGAATAGCATAAAACCCAGACACAGAAATTCGGAAAGCCTCAATCTAGCAAGAAAAACTGAAGGTCTAAATGTTATTTTTCTCTAAAGAGCAAGCTGTCTTTATAAGGGTTCAAATCCTGGTAGTGTTTGGACCCTGCCACCATCCCTTTCATAAGCCAAATAGGTATTCATATCTTAGTTTTTCCTAAACTTCAAGAATTAATAGTTAAGTTGTTCTTAATTGTGGTTTTCTCAGCTCCAGGTTAGTTTCAATTAGAAGTCTACACTAGAATGCTTTAATGGGTGACCTTCAAGATCTCAGATATTCCTGATTTGTTATTGACACTTCATATTGTACTGATTTGCCTGCAAGGGCTTGATGGCTGCTCCTTGTGTTTGCCCATACTCTAAACAGGGAGGTTATTGGAGATTGTTCTGTTAAAGAAAGTTAGTCACCAGATGCACTCAGCAATCACTTCAGCACTTAGCTCTTCATGCAAAGTATTAAAGCTTCTCTGCAATAATCAAAGAGCCATTAAATGGTGTGGGTTGGAAGGGGCCTTAAAGATCATCCAGTGAAATATGGATGCTTTTTGGAGAAGTGTGGCTTTTCACAACGGAGACTTTTCTTCTGCTGTTAGTTGTGTGAATGTGGAAATACTACATGTGAGGCAGAGCTGTCTGAAGAAGAGTCAATAGTATATTCTTCAAGCAGGTAAACTTAAGGCAATAGTCATCAAAATAATTCATTTAACTTTCTAGAAATGTAACTACTGAACATGAAAACTTTCTAAGCAGCAGAGCCTGCATTTTCACATGGGAATGGCGTAGGGTTTTGGGTTTGGGTTTTTTGGCATTTTAGTGACTGTCAAATAAAGCAAAGCTTACCCTGGTGTTGCATGTTACAGAAAGGAAACATATTTTTTGTTGCCTTCTATTTTTAGGGTGCTAATAGTTAAAAAGCCTAAACAGGTTATTTGAACTGGCTTCTCTGTGGTGATGCATTGCACTAGAAAGGCAGCTTGTCTTGTGTTTGGGAGGAAGAGAATATATGCTTGTGTAACAATTGATGCAACTATCTCTTTTTTTTCTTTTCTTTTTTTTTTTAATCTAGATAAAGCTTCACCCAGGAGGTTGCCCTACAAGAGGGCACAGAAGAGACCAGTGGGCTCTGATGAGTAATGTTAACTAGTGCAACAGTTGAACCTTTACTAATTCTGCCTGTTTGGTTTTTTTGGATTGGAGTAGTGCAGAGAACCCGTATCACCATAAGGAAAATACTGCTAAACATTTGGACTGAACAGATTAACTGAATGGTGTTAATATTACTGAAAATGCACTTCTCTTTTAATTTTTTTTTTAATTGTTGGGGGTCGGGGGGAGGTAGCCATTAAGATTTGTGCCTGCGTGTGTCAGCAGTTGGTCTTAACAGAAACTTGTTACCTGAAATGTGCCTTTAGAGTTCTTTGTAATGCTGGCTTCTCATCTGTACATTGTCATTGAAGGATTTTTCTTCTCTTCCCTAATCTGAATGTCTGGTGACTTTGATCTGTCTTGATTGTACCATATCTGTGTCAGAACCTGAATGCATTGTTCTTACTGAGTAAGTAATGTTACTCTTCACAATGTGCACACACTCAGGTTCGTGTGTGTGGTCCTGTCTCAGTGGCCAGGCACTGATCATCTCAACTTCTGAATAGTTTTCATTCTAAAGGCACAATTGGGTATAGCTGCTTGTAGTGGTAGATACTTTGCTGCTGTTTTGATTTGGGCATGCAGTGACCTAAAAATCTGAACTTAGCTGCATAGATGTTAGAAAGACTCTTGCACAGCAGCAGAATTCGTGAAGCATGGAATTTGTGTGCTGAATTGGTATTACTACATAAATTTCTCTTTTATACCAAATTTGTTAAATGGTTAGTTATTGAGTCGTGCCAGCAGCTTAGGTATTCAGATTATAGTGGTAGTTCTGCAATGTTTACTCAAGAAACTGTTGAATAAGCCAGAACAACTTTTCAGTGAGTTCTTGGTTCTCTCTCCTAAGAACTAGAATGTCATATGTATTAAAATGTCAATTTATTTTTTTTAAAGCTTTACAAGGATTTGCTGTACACACTTGAAACTGAATTTGAAAAACAGTTGGCTTCAAATAATTCTTTTTATTGGCAGACTATTTCATTCACCCTTTACAGTTTTTAAATCTGAGACATCTTTACACTGGTCAGTACATTGGTCTGAGGCTTTTTTTAATTTGTCTTTCTTAACTGGTAACACTGATGCATATTCATCACCAGCTGCATGTTGGTTCAGTACTCAAGCAGAAAAGCTGTATGAAAAATCAAAACAAGATTCCTTTTGTGGCTTACATGATTACCAGGTGCTGAGGTATTGATCCACATCCAGTGTGTTCAGGAATTAACTGATGGGGAAAAGAGCCAATATGCAGAACTTCAGTTTGCTTGGACAAGGCTTGAAGTGTTTGCATCTCAACTGCCTCTCTTCCTATGTCTGAATGTTATCTGGAAGCTTGTTGAGTTCAGGAAGAGGCATAGATTCGAGGCCTCTGCTGTCTTCTTTCCCCCCCTTTTCTGATCCTTGCCTGTGAAGATACCTTTTTAGTTCTGCATGTGCTCAGCATGAGCTTCTGAGCCAGTGAGTGCTGAGCAATCCTTCCAGATCCTGCCACAGTGTGTTTGAAGCATCTAGGCTCTGAAACTACCTGTGCTGGCACTGTTTTGTCATACACTTTGCCAGAATGAATTGTGAAGCTGTTCTTGACTCATACTGCTGTGGAAGAGATGCTTTATTCAACTTGCTGAAAATACAGCTAGTCCAGACAGAATATTTTTTCACAGTCAAGGTTGCTTAATTGTCATTCAGATCATTTAGGAAACAGTTGAATGCTGCCCTCAGAAGGGGTATCTGCAGTCAAATTGTGTGGAACAGCTTTATTTGCCTTTAATAGTATAATCTGACTGGTTCTGTGGTAGATTTGCAGACTTGTATTCCAGTTTGCATTGATTCAGCAGAGTGTTCATGGATTAAATGCTTCCTATGCTAAAGCCCCATAGCAACTGCAGCACCTGATGCACTGAACTTGGAAGTTCCCTCTCTTGGATTATGTCTCTAACCTGGCAGCAAGAGAGGGTTTTTTCACCTTCTTAATAATAATAATAGGTCATCTTGAACTGTATACTCTTAATTCTTCCCAAGTTTTAAAGGTACTCTTTGAGAGGGTGGTGATGATACAGGGGTACACCAGGAAAAAAGACAAAGGATCACAACAGAGGATATTAATGTGTAATATCCTAGTTTTATTTGAACAAATAAATAAGCATTTGAAGGCTGAGCTCTCTTCTCTGCACTCAGAGGCTGACTTCCAAATGCTTAAGTTCTAAGCATGGAAGAAGAGAGGAGGCAGCTTGCATTGGAACCAGCAGTGGGCAAGTCCAGTTGTACCCAAGGCTGTCTCCCTCATGGCAGAACTTGGCATTCACTGTAGGTGGTTCTGACTTTCTTAGCCAGAAGCAGTGGCCAGTAGACCACTGCTGCTCATGATGAATGTCTCAAAGTTTTTAAATTACTTGTTTCTCATTAATTTGCTGTAGTTGAAATTTAGCAGTTACACTCCAGTGTGCAGGGGTGAGTGAACTTTGGCATCTCTGATATTATTTCTAGTGAGCAGGCCAGTCTACTACACTCAGCTTTCTTAAATTGGGGGAATATAGTTGTTGCTTTATCCTACTGGTTAGAAACTTTTATTTTGGTACTTGAATTTTCTACTCAGTTTTTAAACAGGCATAGCTTAATGTCACAGGTATATTACTGGATATCATTGTTATCAGCTGAGTAGGTTATAGTTTTGCTACTTAAAGATGAGACAGCAGCAATTCTTCCTTTCTATGCCACCCCTTTCCACGTGGCAGCACAAGCATTTGTATAATCCAGCATTCTTAACCAGTTCTCAGTCAGCTTACTACACTGCCACTCCTCCTGGGAGGCTGAGAAGAGTGAGAACTGTGAAAGATGATGTGGGCTAGGGTTTCTTTATTAGTAAGAGATGTTAAAATGGTTTTAGAGAGCAAGAATTGTGGGCTTAGAGTGAAGGACCTGTGTGAATTCCTTTCTGACTGCTCCTTAACTTACTCGAAAAATTGTGAAAACCTAACACTTCTACTCTTGGGGTAGGAAAAACAGCTTTTGAGTTCTCATCTACAGGGGCAGCAGAGCATTAATTTAGGCTATCCTTGAACTGCATGTGACAGCTGCAGCCCTCTGCATGCTGCCTGCTTTCTGGCAGCAACTCATTTTTTCCCCCAGTATCCTTAAATCAGAGAAAGAAGAGTGGCTGCCATCAGACTAAAGGGTTGAGGTTTATTCTCCGTGTACAGAATATGAGTTGTAGGCTGTGGAGCTGGGTGGAACAGACCAGAGGTGGCAGTGCTTCTGCTTGTTCTAAAACTTACATGCTGAACTTCTTGCTTAGCTTGGAGCAGGTGTAATCAAAAGTCTCATTTACTGGCTGTTCCTAGAATGCATGGTGCTAAACAATGTTGCAAGTGAAAGCTCTGAATCCAGGGAAGTCAAAGACTAAAGCAGAGTGGTTGTGCTGTTTTTTCAGTGTGCTTGATGTACTGAGCAGCAGCAGAGAGTCTGTTCTCTTCTCCAAGGGAAGGACAGTACCTACCTCATAGGAGTGACACAAGGGCTGTTTCAAGAGTGTTTTGAAGTTATTTGGGACTTGCACAATACACTTCCAGGGAGATAGTAAGACACAGCACTAGTGTAAATGGTTGGCAGCTGTGCACATACATCCTTACTGTGCCAATGTAATCCCCTCACTGACCAGAATTTGCAGCTTTACACTTTGGCATTTCTAAAATACACAGAGGAGTTGAAGTTACCACACAGAGGAGAGCAAAGCCAGAAAGATCTCTTAATTTCTGCAAAAGTTTGTAGATGGGCTAAGTAACATTCTCCTGACATTTTTCCATTTATCTCTAAATTTTCCCAGGGACTTTTTCTAATCAGTTGATACAGGTGATTGTTTGTGTAGCTACAATCAACAGTCAATTTAAGAATGACTGATTGTTTTGGATGATTAAGTTCAGATGATGTACTGCAACTGAAGTGTTAAATTATCATTTAATTTCTTACCTGCTGACTTGCATTTATAAGTGAGATCAGATCTCTTGAAAACAGCTGCAGGTTTTTTGTAAAGTATACTTGATTTTTTTTCTTAGCATTGTGTAGCTTTTTTTTTTTTTAATAAAGCATGAGTATGGCACCAAAAAAAAGCCTTTTCCTTGATAAGCAACCCATAGAAAGAAATATTCAAAGTGTGAAAACATGCCATTCTTAAAAATCTGCCTTTCTACATGTGTAGTTGGAATGGAAATAATACTGAGCAAGTGCTCTGTGATACTTTGAACAACAGACTAATAATTAAGATTAGAATTCTTTATAAGAATAAGGGAGGGCCCTGGGAAAATGTTGATTAACTTCTCGAATCATCATGGGTTAAGAGTGAGCCATGGTGCCCTACATTGCTAGAAAGAATAGCCTTGTTAGACCCTGGGCAGTGTAAAAAGGATCTGTAAGGCTGCTTAAAGGTTGCTGAAGTACAAGGTTTGTAACAAGGCCAGATCCTTACAGCTTTATGTGCATGTTTTTATGTGACCAAGCAAACACTCACATCCCCTGCAGTAACTCTGAAAACAGCACTTCCAGCAGGTCTTCTGCATCCAAACAGAAGGAGGTAAGACTTGTTGGGGTAAAAAAAAGCCAACAAAAAACAAAACAGAAAAGGGTTAAAAATAAAGGATGCTGGGAGTCCTGTATTTGTGAATTGTATCTGTGGGTTAAAAAGGGAAAAATTAAAAGCAGATGTGTTGGTGTATTTTTAGGTCCTAGAACACATAAAAATAACTAAAATTTGAAGCCTGCCTCATCTTCCCCTGAAAAGATCAAGTTAGATGGATTGCAATAGCTAGCTTAAAAAGAACAGATACCAAGACCAAGATGAGGTCTTAAAAAAAAATCTGGCTGTCTTTTCTGTCCCCTCATCTACATAGTCTTGGCTATAAACTTATGGATGCAGTAAAAGGATGGATGCAGTAAAATTTCAGCATTGCAACATTCCAGTCCCTTAGCTGATAAGGAAAAATGAAGTTTACCCTGCCTTTCCTCATCACTCTCCCTCTGTTCAGCCTACAGGGAATCACAACTTAGCCTGCCTTCACTGAGGTTTCCCTGTGCCACTTAAATTCACACAATGAACCCGTGACTTGAGAGCTCCTTCACACAGCAAAGGGAATGCTTGGAGTTGATGCTCTTGGTCTCACAATGGTCTGAACAGATTTTCAACAGGACCCCACAGTCTATGTTGTAGTAAAGAGGGCTCAGTCCTGCCCTGCAGGGCCTGGGTGGAGCTACACCGAGTATTTTCCGTGGAGATGAGGCTACCGTGGTGGAGCACGTGTGATCAGAGCATTTACCCCTAGGTTCACTCGATAGAAATTATTCCAGCCAGCAGTTCCCAGATCTGCCAGCTGAGGGATCTCCCAAGCCTGTGACAGCTGCTTCTCATAACAGATGAGCACAAAGAGAGCTGGAGCCCCTTCTCAAACAGCAGCAGCTGAAGAGAGGGGCCAGAGCAACTGAGTCTGGCCTTTCTAAATCATCCTGTGCTGTGTCTGGGCCACTGAAATAAGTCTGAGCACTGCACTTGCTGTGCTGGTCAGAAAATAATTGATAGATGTGCAGCTCAAACTCAGGAAAGCTGTAAATGCTGGTGTCTGGTATTTGCTTCCAAAAAAATTCAGGGCTGTAGCCACCTGCAGGGTCAGCTGAAGGTACTCTGCTGTTTGGTCCCACAGACAGTTTTCCCTAGAAGTTAAATTAAAATGGATCTTTTAACTCTGGTGTGCACCTTGAGCACATTCAGCCACAGGTTCCCATTCAGCATTTCCATGCAAGCTGAATCAAAGGTCCCTGGCTCTTCAGAACACTGAAGGAACCCCCTTGCCAGAGCCTGGATCCACAGCACTGCAAAGCAAGACAGGACCATGCCATGGCCATGGGCTTGATCCCAGTCTCAGCTGCCAAGTTTCCCACCCATAAGTTTTCAAGAGTGAGAGAAGGAATGAACAAGCAGCCTGTTTCCTTCAGCAGGAATCTACATGGCAAGGAGGGAAGTTAAAATACCCTATTGCAGGTTTCCATTGGCAAGGAAAAGCTGGAATTTAAATAGCATCTGCTGACTGTCGAGCACAGTATGGCAAACATTGCCACTGAAATAACAGGTTATATTTAGAAGCAAGTTCAAATACCCTAAAACACTTGATTTGGAAGTGTGTCATATTTTCCTTAGAGCCAGTATTTAAGGCTTAGTTGTTTGTAATAGTGGTTCATTCATAGAGAGTGGAATTACTTCTCACAGTTGGACGTGACATTTTTCCCAATTAATCCTAACTTGTTGCTGCTATAAAGCAAGCTGGAAACCAGGAAGCACATCTTGCTGCTGGGCAGCACAGGAAAGGAAAAAAATTGAAACAGGATTTAGTTTGTACTTTAAAAACTACACTGCACAGGAGCCATCTCCTTTCCACAGCTCTCCAGCATTCCATTAGCACCACCCCAGCTAAAGCCACACCGAGGGTGAAGCACACAGCACTAGTCACAGTCATGCAGCCAGAAAAATCACTCAGGAGTTTTTCTTTGTGCTCAGATAGGGCAAAGCATTCCCTCAATGTCTTCCTGAGGCTTATCTCCTGCTCCTGTGCAAATCATCTCACTGGGTGTCATTTAGTGCTCCTTTAGTGAGTTGCAGCACTCCTTGTTACTCCTTTCCTTTCAGTGGCAATCCCCAGGGACCATCACCCTGTCATGCCCATTTTGCTGAATGTGTAGAATTGAATGGAGCCAGATGTCACTTATGCACTGCAGGGGGAATAAGTACAGGCCACCAAGGACCTGCTGACAAACTGCAAAACATCCCTCAGCTGCAGTTGAGTAAAACACTGCCTGAAGGAACTGGCAGAGAAGCTGCTATCACTTTTAATTATTGTTCAAATCAAGTACCTTCGGTTTTTAAGCAGGTGTGTGGCAGGTACTAAAGAAACTTATGGTTCAGAAAAAGTGAAAAACTGTCAAAGAGGTGCATTCACCAAAAAGTAATAACCAAATGCATTAAAGGCAGCACGTGGCTCTGCATCCTGTGCCAAAATGTGTTACCATGGGGTGCACAGGTTGCTCACTTCTCCAGATCCCTCCCTTGCCTCACCTACAGCCCTGGGTAGCTGTGCTAGGCAGCCTCTGTGGTTTCACTCCAAGAGACTGACAGAGAGTGATGTAGACACAAGATCAGAAATCAGACTCCCTCTGTTGTGGAGCAGACTGCAGGGCCTGCAGTGTGTATGTAGGCAGGTTCATACTTTGATTTTCTCTGGCTGTGCAGTACTGTGGGCCTGATGCATGAAACTTGGGAGCCTGTAAAGCATCAGTCATACAGACATCCTGAGGGCAGCAGATTAAATGGTGTTAAGTGTCCAGACTGCCAGCAAAAAGGGACTTTTCTGGCTAAGTGTGCAAAGCTAGGAGTGCTGGATCCCATTCAGCAGCAGTGCGTGCAGTAGGACATGGCAGGACGTGTGCTGCCTCCTCCCCAGCTGCTGCCTGGGAGCCCCGTGAATCAGGAGGGGCTGTGCTTTGGTAGAAGTAGAGGAAAACAGCAATGAGAAAGGTTACAGTCTCTGTTTACAGCCAGGTTTTGCCCATCACTGTCCCCTTCCCAAGCACAGGCCATGTGGTAAAGCCTGAGTTGCAAACACTTGGGAGGAGCATTGGTCAAAGCAAGCCTGCATCTCACAGCTAGCACTGCCATCACCCCAAAATAAGGTACAAACACTTCTTTTGGGTGCAGCTTCATTGGAAGTCAGATGCTGCTCATTGAAAACAACAAATCTAGTCTGTCATTCTCTGCAGGATCAGATAAGAGGAGATGGAAGGCTAATGCACCAGTTGCTTCAGTTACCCAGATAGGACTCCATGCCTGGGGGCAGGGGCCGATAGTCCTGTGGCCATGTGTTCACAGGAGCATTTGTTTCTGCTGTTCCTGTACCCCAGTGCTCGGGTCAGGCCCTGTCACAGAGCCACTGACCCCTCTGGCTGACCTTGGCTCCCAACCCTGGCACATTTTTCGAGCAGCTCCACGTGTGGTTACAGGCTAAAAATTACTGACGGAAAGTCAGCCCACAGTGGCGCTGGCCTTCACCACATTAACCTCTGCCTCTGAGATTGTGAAAACAGATCAGGCCTTTCATGATGAAAAAGCCTTTTCTCTGGCAGATTTCTCTTATTTACAGCCTCCCATTAACTGATGTTCATAAACTGCTTCACAGCCCTCTGCTGAAAGGCTCTAGAGAAGTTCAAGTACTTTCACAACAGCGTATTCCAAACACCCATCGTCCAGAGTTTCCTCATACACTCCTGGCAGTTTTCCCTGCCAAACACAGACAGATCTGGCACAGGAGAAATAAACAAGCACAGCAAAGGAGAAAGCTATTTTCAGTTCCTACTAGTTGGAGGATTGCTACAACATTTTCTACTGCATTACGCAGTGAAGTTGGATGAGCCAGAGAAGTCTTCCCACTTACTACTGTTTAAGATATGAAAAACTCCTTCTTCCTTTTTGTGAGGATTTTTTTTATTATTATTCTGAGAGGGGTCTTGAGAAATTAAAGTCGGAGGCAATACGAGGATTTTTGAAAAGCCTCAACAATGCTTCTCAACTCCATTTAGTTTCACTTCTCCAGGGTGATTTCAGACACATCTTGAAATAAAAACATCAAAACCCCTTACCTGGCAATACTCTGAAGGTTTACAGAGAGAGTTCAGTCAAGCTTGTCATCTGCCAGGCAGCCCCTTAACAGTGGCACACATGTGCAGGTTACACATCACTCACCTGATACTTGCATACAACAACAGCAAGGTAGATGCTCCTGTATCTTTTGGGCACCTCATTCTGTGCAGTGCCCTGCCAGCAGTCTGGGTCTTCAGTGCTGCCTTTGAGCAGACCACCCTTTTCCTCCCAGGTACTAACTCCTTTTTTTTCAAAAAGATGCATCTAGAAAAAAAAAACCAGCCCCATAAACATCTTTTTACAATACAGACCTTGATGCTGCTCACAAACACTTTTCCCCTTGCCCACAACCCAACCTTCCCCCCCTCCCCTTGCTTTAAATAGGCCTCCCTGCTCAGGTGGAGCCACTGATGAGGCCGGTCAGCCCACAGGGATGGTGCTCTTGCAGCTTCTGCAGCTGGTGACAAATCCTAAAAACACCAAATAATTCAGTCCCAGAGCACTCCTCCCTGTGCTGTTCTTCCCCTGCCCTTTCCCTCCCCTTCAGTCCTCTAATAGTTCCCAAGAAATACGTGCACACCACTGGACAATGAGTCCCTAACTTGTAGGACCAAGGGCACACACCATCTGTGTCAGACACCAGCTCATCATGTGGGAGAAACACCTTGGGCTTACTTGGCATAAGTCATCCCTTCAGGACTGGTGAGAAGAGATTAAATCACCTGAAAATGCATTCCTTGAAAGTGCACTGCAAAAACACAACCCTCAGCTGAGGGGACAAGGAAGGACACCATGGAGGAGGCTGTGTTGAGAAAGACCAAGAGGTCTGAACTTGCTGAGTGCAGGACCCTGCACCTGCAGGAGACACTTCAGGCTCTGGCAGGGGCTCTATGAACAATCCACTGTTCCTGTTAATGTTCTTACTTCAAAACTAGAGGAACAGAGTGTGACCATACATACCCTCAGCAGAGCTGTTGGCTCAGGAACCCCAGCTGTGCTGAACTTCCTGTCATTTTAGGGTGGTTTCCAGTTTTTCTTACCCTGTGATCCAGCATGGTACTAATTGCCTAAGACCAGGGCAATCCTCTGATCAGCCACAAATCTGCAGGTACCAGCAGGTATGCTCCTGGATGTTTGTTTCCCCTGTTCCTGGAGCAAGGAGAGCAGCTCCAGTGCGGGGCTGGTGGCCAAACCCAGGAACCCCAGAGCACAGCCAGGACTCAAAGTCCAGGGATCACTGTAGTGAAATGGTGCTTCCAACCTGCAGAGCACACACAGCCTGGTGACCCAACACTTCCCCAGCTCAGGATGCAGATAGGTACCGACATCATGCCATCCACTGGCAGGTTAGACCTTTTCTCACACACAGTCTTCCCCCTTCCCAACCTCAGACCATTTTTCATAAAACATTCAGCTCCTCCCTGACATGAAGGAGGTTTTAAAAAGCTAAGTCAATTCCCTTATTCCCAGACTGGAGCCTAAATCCTATCATCTCTCTCAGTGCCCCTTTGGCTGTTCCAGTGTGGGTGCAGCCTCTGCCCTGCACAGTAATTACTGCCAAGGAAGGGGATGAAAGGGGGAAGTTCTTTAATGCAGCTCCTCGGCTGGAGGGCTCAGCTGACCCACGGCACCTGAAGGTGCTGGTGTGTTGGCTACTCCAGGATTCAGGTTCTGGGAAGTGCTGGTGTGGCCCCTGTTTCCACAGTCTAGCAGTTAGGAGATGTTCCAACTGAACAATCCAATGCATTTCTCCATCCTTTTCTTTTTTTTGCATTGTCAGAGTGGGTGATGAAAGATGGTGCCTCTTTGATGTACAGAAAGTGCTGGTTATTCTGTGCTGGGGTCTTGAGTATCCCTTTTGCAAGATAATCCTAAATGTCAGGGTTTCCAAAAGTGACATTTTCAATCCCATTATAATTACAGGAATGCTGAAAGAAAGTGGCATGTATGATTCCCCAGACTGGAGACTTGTGAAGAAAGAAAGGTTTCAAGTAAACTTGTGCCCCTTGCTGCCTTTGCTGGTTGAATCATGACTAATTTTGTTTGAGAAAGGCTTTTTTTCAGCAGAACAGACCAAAACTGTTAAGTGTCAACAGCAAATCATTTCTCGTTGCACTCCTTTCTGAAGATCTCAGTGTAGGTGTACAGCCCTCCCGTCCTGCAGTGCTGGCTACTTTGAGACAGCTGCATAATGAAAACCAAATACCTTTATTCCTTTCTCTTATTTGCATTTCAGTAGCAGCAAACATGCAAAAAATGCTCCACCCAGCATTCTGCTTTGGGGCAGCCAGTTTTCACCAAATCCTGCTATCTCCTGCCCATACCCACAGCTTCATATTCCACACTTGGGAAAAAACCACTTTCCTGGTGCTCCCTGCTGCCAAGGCATCCCTGTGGTGGCAGAGGACTTGGGTCTTCCCTAAACCTTAAAGCTCTGGGTGAGCATGTGGCCTCCACCCCTGAAGCACTGCTGTGGATCTCTCATGTGTCCATGTCAGGAATTAACCCCAGCTTCACCCTTGCCCAGGTGGGAAAAAAAGCTTTAGGGAATGAGGTGAGGAGGCAGCAAGGTGGAGGAGACACACAGAGACACCAACACCACCTCCCCAGCTCTCTGTGAAGCTGATGCTTGTGGGCAGCTCCAGCTACTGCTGCCATGGTGTTAGTGCAGGGAGGAGTGGAGACAGGAAGAGGGAAAAGGAAATGCCAAGCAAGGAATGAAGTTCAGCTGGCCTGCAGGGTGTTACCCCATCCAAGGCAGGAAGAGCAGGGAAATTCCCAACTTGGCAATAGTCAGTCAAACTGAGGTAGAAGGAGAAAAGGGCTGGGCACAGCAATTACAGCCTTCCATGGCAAAGAACAAAGTGCTTTCTAAAAAGTCATCTGTTTCATAAGTAATTAATCACCATCACTTCTAACCACACAAACTCATCCCATTTGATTTTACACCTCCCGACAGGTCCTCGGGCCACTTGGACGCGAGCTTCCCATCAGTCTCACGAGAGGAGAGGCGATTCAGGTCAGTGGGTGGGAGAGGGAAAATTATTTTCTGCAGGATTCCTCCCTCAGAAATGATGTTTCCACCCCATGAGCCTACCCAGAGAGCCTTCAGAGCCCTGCTTCACGAGATATCCTTGGTTTGGGGCAGAGCTGGCTGCCTGGCTGCTTCTGTTTTAGCCCCTCCCTCTCTGGGGTGAGGGACCAGAGAAAGTGCTGTGAGGAATTCTGACCTCCCTCGGGAAGGTGCAGGAGGCTTGAGGGAGGAAAGCAGCAGCACTTCCCCCCCCCACCCCGAGTCTGTCTCTCATTCTGAACCTGGTTCACTTCTCTGCCAGAAAGCACCATCGCAGCAGGACTTAGGAGGATGTGGATGCTTCAGCTTCACTGCAGTTCCCTGGCCTCCAGAGCTGGATACACAACTCAGATGATTCTTTGGCTCACTGTCCTGTGAAATGCATTTTATTTATAGGAAGGCATACAGAATGCAGCTAAGGCAGCTCTGACAAGCTACATCAAAGGATTTGTCTCTTTTTTGACACATGCACATGGCTTTTGAATAAAACCTGAAGAGTTTGTGGCCATAAACATTTATGCAAGAAGAAAACTATGGTAGCAGAAACCTACTTAATTTAAAAATAAATTGACTGGTACACTGCATACTGGGAGGATGCTCACCTATGTGACCATGGGGCTACGATTAATTAAAAAAGGAAAGAGAATCCCGACCCTGCCTGTGCAGGAAAATCAGCACTTTTCTGCTGTCTTTGGTTGCTGTGTTGAGGACCTGCACTGGGAGAAAGGCAGCATCTCAGAGGGGCCTGGCTACCAGAAAATGGTGGCCAAAATGAGCACGAGTTTTCAGAGGGCTGCAATCATCTCCGGCTCAAACTCAGATCAACCAAAGGAACAGTGATCCACTGGCAAAGATAAGCCCTGGCTTGCACGTTGTCCTCCAGCAGAGCTAAGTCTGAGAACAAGTCACCACAAACCCACAAGAAGAGCCACGTCCATTTCATAACCTGTAATTTTTAAATATAACATTTTATTGCTTAGATGGTTTGATACAGAACAAGTTTTACTTTTTATTTTGAATTTGGAAGTACTGTACAACTGAAAAAAAAAGAGGAATAAAAGTACCAAAACAATGTGTGATTCTCTGTTCATGTGGCATAAACCAGTCTTGTACACAATTCGTAGCAGCAGTTTAAGTTCCCTTTAGAAAAATATGAATTCTACACATTTATTACTGTTTCCTGCATGGGATGAAATCACTAGGATTGAACTTCCTTCGTGGAGAGAGAAGAGAGAGAAAGGAGACACACAGAGAGGAGAGAGAAGATGAATCATTCTGAAAATGGAATCAGACTGTCACATAGCCCCCTAAAGTTATTTCACAACAGCCTCAAACAAGGTTCTCTCTTTTTTTTTTCCTTTATTTTTTTTTGCGCTTTCACAGTCAAGTGCTTAATGTAGTGATTGAATTATCTCCATGTTAAGTCCATTGCAACTCAGGCAAAAGAATTTTAGAAGATTTTTTTTTTGTTTTCTTTTTGTTTTGTTTTTGTTTTTTTGTTTTTTGTAAAAGCCCTGAGAGAGGAAAAAAAATAAAAAGATTCAAACGAAAATCGTATAGAGACAAATTAGCTGAACATGCAAACTAAAGCCTAAGATTCACCCATAGTTTAAACACATTATAAATTTCACAGTTTAATATTGGGGGAGGAGGGGAAACAAAAAAAAACCCCAACAACAGCAACAGTTCTCAGTCAAACTCAACTAATAAAAATGTCAATAAAATGTGGCAAGACCTTATACTCTACTAGGATATAGATAAAGGCTAAATAAAGCTTTAAATCAATAGTGATTATTGCTAGCAGATGTCCCGGCAGGCTGCTGGGAATTAATTACTTGCTACATTGTTCTGCAGCATATAGTTTAGTAATGGCTTCTCCCCCACAGTATTGCGCAGTTTAGTGTGGAGAGTTGCAAAAAATAAAACAAAAATCAAAAACAACAAAACAACAACCCCAAAATAAACAAACAAAAAAAATTACAAAAACCAAAAAATACCCCAAATAATAATAATAATTNTATAGACTGGGTCCGAGGCCCACTTCCTCCATGTCTGGTGAGAGCAGGAAAAGCGATTCTGCGGTGGGAAGGAGGGAGGGTCACAGTGCGGGCTGGGCTGGGCTGGGCTGGGGGGCTGCAGTGGTGGAATAGCACAGTGAGGCTCCGGCAATGCTATTATGGCTCTGTCTGTCCCAGAGGTCATGACTGAAGGACAATTAACAAACAACAATAACGACAACAACAACAAGGACAACAAAAACGCTGGGCACTCCTAGAAATGCGCAGCTACAGTAGGATACATTTCGCTTAACCCCTTCAATATTGGTGGCTGGAGTGTCACCTGTTGCCGGCAACAGGAGCCCTACGGAGAAATTCCAGCTGCCAGCATTAAAGGGGTTAAATTAACTGATATGAAATTTAGACACACACCTCAAGTCTTCAAGCATCAACCCCAAAAATCTCAGGAAGAATTTCTTTCTTTTTTTTTTTTTCTTTTAAAAATTTATTTTATTTGTTTTTAACACGTCGTATATCTGTAGTTTTATTACCAGTAGTATTTTCTTGCTCTAGAACACGACAGAAGCAAGACGAGGGTAAGGCTCGCATTTCTCTCTTGCTTTCGACTGGAAGACGGAATAACTTTGCTCTGTGAGCGACGCAGGCTGTCACCGAGGTGGCGCAGCGAGGTCACCGCAGCGCCTCTCTCGGGCACCCGGGGCCCCGCAGCCGCAGCCGCAGCCGCAGCCGCCGCGAGGGAGATGCGCCCCGCACGGGGGGCGATACCTCGCTGGCCTCCACGGGGCGGAGGAAGGGCTTCATGTAAAGTACAGTAGAAGAGCTGCAACAACAGGAGGAGGAGCTGGTGAAAAGCCATGAGTCAAGAACACTCCGAGACGGGATCCAAGCTGCGCTACGCATCTCCGTGGGCAAATATTGCCCATTGGCTTCTGCTGACTGCAGAGACAAGCGAACTGATGGATTTATAAAATAATAATAAAATAATAATAATAATAATAATATACTGAAGCAAATCAAACGTATGTAACAGCGGGTGCATAATTTCCATAGGTTACGTTGCTATGTAACTCTTCTCTGTATACACGCTCAGTCCGTGACGGCCAGAAAAAACCCCTAGGATTTAGAAGACCACTTCTAATGCTGAAAAGTGGAAACAAGCATGAGGTTGAAATTCATTTGTGTTTCCTGCTTTTGGCTTGAACCACTTTGAACACCTTCAAGTGCCACGTTGTTCAGGCCTGGGGAACAGGCTTAATGCTCCACCATGTGGCAAATGCAAGAACATCTACTGAGAAAAAAAAACCAATAAATCAATGTCTCCTCTGCATCTCCTCTGACTATTTCATATGAAATTCACATCATTTTTCTTCCAGTTATTGGCTATGGTATCCAAGGGCCTCCCACCCCACTGCCCCATTTCCAGCTCAGAGAACAAACACAGCGACTATCACAGATATACAAGAACAAGCTCACGCACACCAATACAAAAGGTAACATTAATGCTTAAATGAAAAAGGGTCCTCTCCAAATAATTCTTTAAAATATTAAAATCATTTTTGAAAAAAATCTATAATACCAAAAGATCTAATAAAGTAGTAAGGCACTCAAATCAGTATATACTGTAGTCTCTTGCATTATTATACTGAAAGGCATATGGCACCATGTCTAGTCTGCCATACTCTCCCCGTAGCTGTTAAGGTCACTCTTCCAAAACCAGACTCCAGAAACCTTGCTCTGCTGGCTTCAGTTTGCCTGCTGAGACGGGTCCAACCTCCTAGCAAGTCATTCCACCCCCAAGAGCTGAGGCGCACTGTCTGCAGAGGCCAGGATGTGATTCATGGGAGACGGCGCGTTGCGTATCTCCAGCAAGTCTTGGATGAAACCCGAGGGCCTCTCGTGCTCGGAGCTGCCCCGTGGCTCCTGGTCTTTCGCCACCTGTTTCTGGGTGCTCTTGGCTGGCTCGGCGAGGCAGGCGCCGCCCCTCTCCTCTCCGCAGGGTGAGTCCATGACCGTGCCGGCCAGGGGCTCGCTTCGGCTCCCCACGAGGGACGAGTGGCTACCGAAGGCCCCCGCGGAGTCGCACTCGCTTTCGGAGATGGGGTTGGCGCCGCTGTGGCTGGACTCATTCTCACTGTCTTCTCCACACCTCGACTGCGTCTCCTCCTTGTCGCTCTCCTTACCGTGGTTTCGAGCATTTTTCACTTTCTGGTGGATGCGCTGGTGACGGACCAGGCTGTGCTTCAGAGTGAAGGTCCGTTCGCAAGTTTGACACTTGTAAGGTCTCTCACCTGGAAGAGAATTGCAACACGGAGTCAGCTGTGAGGTCACACAAGCGCCTCCCCCTTGTTTCAAGCACCGTAGAACACCTTGGAAATTCAGTACCTACATCAAATACTGCATTTATATAGAATTTCTGCCTCTGTACTAGCACACTAGCTGATGGAGTGCAAGCAGGAATACAGGTAAATGCCTATGGCACAAATGGAGTATCAAACCTACGTGTCTTGAGATAGCTACAAGCTTGGCAAGGCCCTGCACTAAGGAGGGTGGAAGACTGTAAGCTCCAGGTGCCCACTAGCATCCTGTCTAATTTAGTCAGCAACTTTTCTGGAAGAAGTTTACAGTGGATCTCTGGAACTTGAAAGCCTTTATGAAACCAGCCCACCACCTGGGCTCCCTGCTGCATGCCAGCCCCAGACACAATGTGGAGAGAGATGTCCATTTCTTAAGTAAAACTCATCGGAAAACAAAGCGACCACAGCCCCACAGACAAAATTCTCCCAAAATACTAACCATGCACAGTGCCCCAAGGTGCTGTCTGCCCTCAAGAATCAAAGGTCCCACCCCCAACCTGTTCTCCCTTTCCAACTGTGCCTCTTAAAGACTCTTCAGTGCTGCAATTCCATCAAGACACCATCTTGTGCCAATGAGCAACAGAATGAGACATGCGGTAGGCAGGCAGAGGTTTCTTGCACACTTCATTGTGTCTCAAATGTTCCTCTTCTGAGTAAACAAATCCCAAAACCTTACAAGTATCTTTTAAAAACCTCACCCATTAAAACTGAAGTATAAGCAACGTGCAAGAATTTCCCAATATAGTTGAACAAGTGGGAAGGAGACAAGGAGGAGGGAGAGTCAACCCACAGCATTTGTACAAAATCCTTAGCTGAAAACACACTGATCTGACAGTGGGGGTAGGTCATTAGTTATATTAATTCGATTTGAAGAAAGCACTGTGCCAGCTTCCTATTCCACACCTATTCTATGTTAAAACATCCTTCAGTGTCAAATAAGAAAGAGAAACAAACAGGAAAAAAACAAACTGACAAGTCCCACATAACCCAGCATGCAATGCAAACAATTAAAACAGGGAGTATGGGAATGTCCATGGGCACACACTGTTTGGGGGTAGGCATCAGCATTTTCCCAAAGCTTCTGCACCTGTATGAAAACAGGCACATGAATGCGACCTGTCCCGTTTCACTTGAGGAACAAGAGCCAGAAGAAAACAGGTCAGTGTTGCACTCAATAGGTGAGTATTTAGGATTTAGAAGGGTTGAAGTGTAGTTCAGGCATTATTCTTTGGTGTAGTTTTCTAAAACTCACTGTCAATTACAGCACAAATATTTTGTTAATGGCAAAGATCTTGTCTTCAGTAGAGAGCACCTTCAAAAGACACAAAATGTCAAAATGCACAGGTTTTCCCACGTCAGAACAGCTTGCTGGCAGGTGAAATTTATAATTAATAAGGATGAAGGATTAATTCACCTTTGAGCTTCATCTCATTTGCAAGGCACTGCTGCAATCTGCCTATCACAATAAAGCAATCCCACTGCCCAGTCAAGTCACTGGGCAAGTGTTTCACTACCTATGTTCCACCTTCCCTGCCCAAGTGCCCACTGGATCTCTGCCTTCCATCCAAGCAGTAGGTCACACACATCACCAGCACGTTACCCATATTAGGCTCAGATCAGCAGACAAAACCAGACTCTTTCTTTCTCTCTCTCTGAACTTTCACTCGGAGGTGAAGTCTCATCATACACTGACAGGTTTCTCCACTGCTGGTCAAAATATTGGGAAGAGATAAAGCCACGCACACATGGTAAGAAGAGAGTCAGAAGCTGCCCAGGGATCTCCACACTTGGCTTCACTTCTGAACTCTGCAAGCAATCATGGGGAAAAACAGTCTGGGAGCTGAAAATGAGGCAGTGGTTGCAATTCCTGCTCCCTCCACAGGCTTTGTATGCAGCATGGGGGACTGGGGCAGAGAAGACACCTTGCAGATACCTTTAGGACTAAAACCAGCGTCTCCAGCCTTAAGTGCCAGCAGCAACTGTGCACCTCCAGAGCAGACACCTCAGTCTGGTGGGACACCTCATGGTCTGCTCTGCCCTCAAGCCTCCTCTTACCTGTATGAGACCGCATATGTCGCGTCAGATCTTGCAGAGACCAGAAACGCTTGTTGCACACAGTACAGACTTTCTTTCTTTTGTCTGCTTTTGCAGTACTCTTAGCCCCATCAGTCTTTGGTTTGTCATCACTGCTCTTCTCAGTGGACTTTCTCTCTGTGCCTTCCCCCTCAGAGATGCTTTCGCTCTCTTCATTCTCCTTTCCTGTTGCCTCAAAATCCACAGGAGACTCCACTACCTTCAAGTCCAACGGAGACTCTTCCTGCTCAAGACCAGAGTCCTGCATCGAGGGAGCTCCTGCATCATCCTGAATGCTTTTGCTTTCATCCTCACTGCTCCTTTCATCCTTTCTGTCCTCACGAATGTGGGCCTTTTTGTGACGGCTAAGAGTGCCAGCAAACTTGAAGGTTTTGCCACAAATGTCACAGGCATGTTTCCTTTCAGTCAGAGAACTGCTGCCTGCGCTCTGGTCACTCTCTGCCAGCTTGAAGTCCATTAATTTGCTGGCAAAATTGAGGTCAAGACTTTTGTTACTTACAGAATCTTCCTCAGGGCCCTCTTCATATCCGTCCACTTTTTCTTCAGCATCCTCTTCTGAGAGAAGGGAGTCAGCCTTCTGCTCCTCCTTGGGGCCACGCTCACCCTCTGGTAGCTCTGTCATTTCCTCTGACTGCTCCTTCTCACCGTAGGTCAGGTTCAAGGCTTTGTTTCCTGCAGCTAGTGTCTCTGCATCAGCCTGGCTCTCTGCAAGGAAACACAGAGAAACTTTCAGTGGGATGCTCTCTGATAATTCCCAGCTAGCAGTGGTGAGCCTGCACATGGACTCAGGAGCATTGCTTCTGATCAAGCATCCCAACATCTGTTTCTCCTGTCTGTGACCTAGGCCAGTAACTTACAGCTGAAAAGACATATCAAAACACCACAGAACCCAATTAACAAGATGATATAAATTCTTTCACAAAATGCTTTCTTTTCTAAAATAGACTCACAATCTAAGCAGCTTCTTGAAATAATTTTTAACATAATCACATTTAGCCAGAGAACACAACATGCTGAGACACTGAAGAAGAGCTGAGGTCACTATCAAAAATAGACCATTCCAGAGACACGTGGATGCATTACTAATAAACTTGTGTATGAAACACATGAACTTAAGACTGAAATAATATACACCCCACATATTTATCAAGCAAACTTTTGTGTAGCAGAAAATGCTTTTCAAAAGAAACGTAAAGGCCTCATGCAAGCAACTGGTACAATTAAATGTGAATGGTTAGTGTAGACAGTAATACAGATTTTGGCTTAAAAAGTTGGGTATACACCATAAAAGTGGAAGATGTGGATGTTTGTACACATCTGAGTCTCTGAAATGCCACTTGGAATTAAACCACAAAGCCGAGGGGCACTAATAGGCTTTGCTGTTTCACAGTTACGCCACAAGAAGGCAAAAATCACCTATGCTGTGGTCCTTAGTGGTGTCTCTGCTTACTTACCTGTCTGCAGCATTAATGTTGCTCAAGATGTAGCATATGTCCAAAAAACTAAAACAGATAAGGTGCTGAAGGAGAACAGAAGGCTGGAGCTGTACCCCTTCCAAGCTCTGCACAAATACTGTGTTTGTAAATAGGAAACAAGCTGGACTGGCTCTGGAGACCAAAGCTGCTGTTGATGCATGGCATGGAACTGCAGCCCCAGTGCCACTTCCCACAAATTGTTCCAGGACATGAACTTCACAGGCTCTGCTTTCTGAAAGCTGAAACTTTCCCTTAAGTCCCTTACCCCAGCTCCTTCTTACTGACAGCCTGCAGCACAGGGAGCCCACAACCTGCCCTGCATTTCAACACTCATCTGCAAGCCCGATAGCTGCTGAGTAACTACAGCGATTTAGAAACTTGAGGAGAGCAGTGCAAGCTCTCTCTTTGACACAGTACAACGTGTGCTTGTCTCCCAACTGCCTAGATTTCCTACTGCAGGCTTTTTTTCCTAAGCAAGGAGTAACAACAGAAGATAAGAAGATGGTTCTCAGGCACTTACTAGTCTGAATTTAGTCTTGCAACATGACTTGCAGTGACCCCATCTCCCCTCACTAGTGGTAATAAATGGCCATTAAATACGTGTCAAAGCGTAGCAGTGTTTCTGCTGATAGCAAACCATCACTTAATAGTGTGCAATTCTCAATACTCTTTTTCTTGGGGCACTCTAAGGGGGAGAAGTGACCTATCACAAAAAATAATCTCACCCTTTAATCAAAACAGATCTGTTTACATAGACAGTGGATTACACAAAGTTCATTGCTCATCTAATTATCTGCCCATTAAAACACGCAAGCAAGCCCTGATCTGTGCGTAAGGCTACGGAATGCGAGGATGGGGATGTCTGAAAGCAGATGTGGGCTGCCCTGTCCCATCCCCTGCCAGGTCAGGAAATGCTCCCCTGACGGGATGTGTGCTTGGCCAAAGAAAGGCTGCCAGCACAGCGCAGAGGGGGTTCATTAGGGAGAGGGGCAGGAAACCATGGGAGCTCTGTTAGGATGGAGATGAGTGAAGAGAATGAGGAAACCAAGATGGGGGAAAGCCCTTCTTAGTAGTACACAGAGAGAGTTCTGTAACTCTTTATTGACCAAACAGAAAACAGTGGATGTAGAGGGAGTTTTTTTCCTGGTTTTTCAACGTGAAACATGAGAAGCAAAAGGAGTGAGGAGAATATCCGTAAGTGGCACTCAAGGTAAGAGCAAGCCGAAACCAGTATGTCTTAAAACTCTCAATACAGAAGTCCCAACTTTGACATTCAACGTCATGCATGATTTTCCCATTTTTCCTTAACTTTTTCTTCTTCTGCTTTTAGTATTTTCAAAAATATATTATTCTCCTTATACTCATTCTTCAGTGAATTGTGCTTGAACTCTATCTCCTTCTTTCCTCTCTTCTGTGTTCTGGGCCTCTTCCCAGCTGTTACTCTGTTCCTGCATGCCTGGCCTGCAACTACATTTTCTTGTGCACAAGAGATAACACTTGAAGGGATAGGTGGTCCACAGGTAAGCTATATACTGGCACAGGCAAACAGATGAGGTCGACATCAAGAGAAACAAACTTTTAAGTTTAAACAATGTGCCTTCACAAAGGGCAAAGCCCACTCCAGACCCTGGGAACATGACTGTACACAGACCTTCCCTTCTAAAGCTCTTCTGGGCCCAGCACCCCTGAAGGAACACATTCAAAACTCAGGTAGTGACGTAGCCAGGGACATGTTGACGCATGTATGTGCTTGGGGGAGCGCTCTTCCTCCTCACCTGCACAAACCAGACCTGCCCTCTCCCTTGTCAAGAACGGAGTTTCAGAGGCTCCTGAGGAAACTTCATGCATGTACTTCATGGAAGGCAGCAGTTCCTGACTAGCTGAGCTGCTCTGTGGTTATCCCTAACCTGTGTGCTTGGTTCTGCAGCTGGTGTAAAAGTGAGCTGCTTTGCACAAATCCTGGTTATTTGGGGATGGGTGAGAATCAGCCTGGTTCTGCTTCTGATGAACTGAAATAGCAGCAGGGGAGCTGTGAAGGTGTGTGGTAAACAAAATGGTTGTAAAGACAACTGTGCTGGGTGCAGTGTGGGACTCCTCTGGCAGTGCAAGGGTAGTCTTGCACTGGGCAGCTGCTTCATGCACTCCTCCATCAGAGGTTAGGCCTGGCCTGCACTACTGTTTTCTTCCTGCTTACGTGGCCATTGCAGCAACCCTGCTGGCCACACAGCTCCAGCAGGCTTGTATCTTAAACAAGGAGGAGGATTTTGCCTGAGCCTTCAAATCTGGGCAAACATCCCTCCAACGAGACTGAGCTCCTCTCAAATGGGTAAATTCCCATCTCCAGAATTTGGCTGATTTATGTTGCAGAGCAGCCACTTGATTCCAGGCAGTGAAAGAAACAGTATACATGGGAAAGGCCTGCTGTTTCTTTTGCCCCTTTCCCATCTTTCACTTGCTAAGGCTGTAAAATGCTTTCCGGTCCATTTGTTATCCCACAGACTTTACACTTGGTGAATGAAGAGGACAAGAGTGGAGAAACCCAGTTGTAAAGGCTCCCACCCACTGCCACTTCTTCAGCAACCATGGGAGCAGAATATGTTACCCTGTCATGTTCAACCAGAGTTTGTGTCACTCCCCCAAAATGAAGAGGAGAAGATGACACTATTCCAAGATCTCAATTCTGACTCCAAAATCAAAAAAGATGTGCAGGATAAGGGAGAAAGAGGAGAAGAGCAGGGAGGTAAGGACACAGGGAAGAAGGCAACACAAAACAACCATTGGTAACTCAGCTGCTGCCTCATCAGCTCCTGGGAAAAAAGAACTTCTCATGAGATGTATTCATAAGGTAAACCTCAAGGACTCTGTCTGAGAATCCAAAAACTTCTGTTTGCATGAAAGAAACCACTATATAGATGTAGCCAAAATCATTTTTCCTTCGAACTGTGGAAAGAGAAGACTGTTTAGCTGAAACCAATTTACAAATGAAGTGGCAGTCTGTGGTGAGCCCTGTCAGAAGAATCCACTTCATCTTTTATTGGTGTCAAGAAAGAGGAGGGAACTGCTTTCCTACATATGCAAACCGAATTATGAAGAGGGACACCATATGTGAAAAATTTCAGATAAAAGAGCAGATACAGATCCAGGTGGGGAGCTTGCTTGCCTCATTCTTTTTTCCCATGGTTTTCTTCTTTCCTGGAACTATGGTGGAATAGAAGGTAGAGCCTGAGATGCTATGAAGTTATTAGACAAAACAGGATGCAATGAAAAACACTTTGTTGCTAAAGCATTTATTGATGAAGACTCCTCATATCCCAAGAGAAGTGTTAGAAAACCCAACACATAAATAATTTTCAGAACTGGAGCAAATAGAGCACTGGAAATGGATGTGGTACAAGCAGTTGGCATTATCAGTCAGATGAGCTGATGATTTACTATTTTCCCTACATTAACTGAAATAACCCCATCTTATTTTATATTTTATAGTAGAGGCAGCCACCACTAGGTGGTAGCAGTTGTAGTAAATTTGGGATTTTTTGGACCCGCACATAGTGCAGCTTCTACTTCCACCCATGAACTGGACAACATCTTTTAAACCTGAGGAGTCAACTTAAAAAAAATTTGGGTGTTTGTCCATTTTTATTGTGAACATTCTAAATACTAAAATTCAACCACCTTCATTACATGAACTGCAAACACTCAAGTTAAATATTTAATCAGCCCACAGGTGAGAGAGCATTGGTTGTATCTCCGTGCCTTGTGAAATGAAAATATTCAAGCTAGAAAAGGACTATTTACAGTAAATGGAACTGAATATATCTGGGGACAAAGAAAAGAACAATTTGGGGAAAAAAACCATTTTTTGTCTTTAACACACAATATGATTCCCCAGTACCTTCAACAGAGCAAGTAAAGTCATGAAGGAAAGTTTTCAGGACTAGCTCTGACTGCACCTACCATGGGGGAATCTGCATTGAAGGGATCAGGGGGAAAACCCACACTTTGAGCTCATGGTGAATTCCACCATTCAGCAGAAAGGCAGTCAGATGCAGAGCTGACAATACAGCCAGCAGGCTGTACACCATCTCCTCAGTATCTTCATACAAAAGCTCTAGCACTCGGGCCAATCCCCAGCAGCAAGTAACTCCTGCTTTACCCTGAGCTGTGGCTCTAGAGCAGCTGTTAAACTTGGCCTGACACTGAAAAAACGATTTCAAGCCCTTTGTCCTCCAAGAAATACCCACAAATGTAGTTCAGAGGTACAAACAGCTAGAAGAGTTTGGAAAAAGTCCCCCACTATACCCAGGGCTCACATGATTTCTGGAGGGATCACAGTGTGGCAGATATTTAGAGCAAGGATGAATTCTGCTAAATGCTAATCAGAAAATTCACTGTTACATATACTCACTTTGTAAATATTTGTCTAGCTAGCACAGAGCAGTTCTGTTCGACCCTCTTACATTAGGGGCAAGTCTCTTTATGAAAGTGATCTTTCCTTAGTAAGTTCTCTTTCTCTGTTATGTAAGAGATAATCCCTTGCCCCATTCCTATCCCGCATCGCTGTCAACTGTATTTTGTTGCAAGAAGGGAACATTCAGACAGCCCTAAGGAGACAAAGGCAGGGCTGCTTTAACGTGATGAAAGTGGGCAATTCATTAAGCTGCTCCACATTTTCCTCATATGCCTCTCTGCCAGGACAGCTCTCCTCTGGTCTGACTGCTTCTGTGAGCTGGGTGAAATGCCCTCAGTTTGCTTCAGGCACTTTAGACCATTCCCTTCCTCTCCATGTAGCAAGGATATGAGCAAGCTCCATCACTTACACAGCCTCCTCATCTCTGAATCCTATTCAAAACCACCATCCTGTTTTTGTTTTGGTTTAAAACAAGACCAAAAGAAACCCTCTATAAACTTGTTCCCAGTGACACTCTATTGAACTGCACTTCCTGTCTTACACCTCATCTTAAAGCTTTGCTTCATTTATGGCTGACCAAACACCATCCAAGCATCTCCCTGAATTCCCTTTTCTTCTGGCATACAGTGAAATCCAGATGAGTACTCACTTCCAAGGATGGCCCTCAAAAGGACTCTGCATGTGAGCCCAAGCATGCTGCTTTACCCACCTTTTAAACCAGCACCAAAAGAAACCACCCCATTTTAAACTTAGCCACAGTTTCAAATCCTTCATTTACTTCCATGGGTTTGGAAATCTCTTTTTCTTGGACAATGGAGAGAGACCACAAGTCCAAAGCTGCTGAATGATTCTGAACCGTGATTAACCACTGCTTGGTGAAGCCAGTTATAAACACTAAGCTGTGCTTTAAAGTGCACATGGTAACTAGAACTGTGTGCACTATCAGATCTGGGCTCCCTCCTTGCTGCCTAAAGCTGCTATTTGAAGACACAAAGCACTGACAGCAAAGCCAATTTCAACAGCATCTATCCCAGTGCCTCCCAGAAGATGCTGCCAGCTCCACGCCTCAGCTGCACCAATGTGCTCCTTTAGGGTTGTACTGCCAGCCAGATCCGGGAACTGATCTCATGACTGCCAGTCCCTCCCCTTGCCCTTTTAATTTTTTTGGGCAGCTGGGTCAGCTACAGCTGCAGGGATGAACAGTTGCGAACAGGTCGAGCCAGTACTGCCAATAAATGCTTTGTGTTATCCAACCATGGCCCAAGGCCCTGTCTGCTGGGGGCAGGTTGAACCACTCTGACCAGCCCGGCGCCGGCTGCTGAGAACAACATCTACCTTGCACCCGTCCTACCCACCCAGCGTGCTGCACCAGGCTTTACAGATGTTTGCCTCCTCACCCCACCAAACAGCTGAGGTGTTCTAGGACCCCTCTGACTAGAAAAAAGTCTTCAGTTGACTCAAACAGGGCATTTCAGTTTTAGTCTGTCATGTGAATTGTCAGAAGTGAGCACTTTCAGAGCCCCTTCTGCAGACTTTTGTTCTCAGAGGGGATCACGTCATAACACAAGTCCTCCTCTGTCACGCTGTAGCCATCTGTTGTCTGCTCAGCCAGGATGGGCACACATGACACCGCAGATAGGGTGCCACAGCCCTCTGAAGTTACAGGCTGTTAACATGGTAACAAGGCAACTTAGTCTCCTCATGATAGGCAAGATCAAATCATGTCCTAACAGGTCCCCAGCATGGCAGATTGCAATGCCAGACTAGTACTGAGACCTGTATTACCACATCTGAATCACTGCAAGGCAACCTGCTGTATTAAAAGGAGCAGAAAGGATGAGAGAGGCTGGCAAGACAGCAGACTTTGCCAAACAAACTGGTGCAGGGAGATGTAAGAGGAAAATCCTGTGCACACTCTGTGCAATCTGATCAGCAGCTACCCTGAGGTTGAGAGTAATAACTCATTTGTAATTTTAACTACCCTGATACACAGAGCCAACTTCTTGCTGGTTTTAGGTTTGTTACTTCAACAGTTCTCCCATGAAACCAACTCAAAGTGACACAAAGTGACGCTGTCTGTACTGGAGGTGTGAATAACTTACAGCAACAGCTCCCTTGTGCAAGCAGTTTTCAGCAAGGGACATGCAGCACCATCTGCTGAGCTTCCTTCTTGCACCCAATCCCATTTGGTCAGCACAGTAAACCCTGAGTGACTGTGCTCACCCTTGGTTTTGTGTCAGCTCCTCCTTTCTGGCAAAACGCCACTAACCTGCCTACAACAAAGCCTTGCACGATCTGACAGCCAATCTCTTTTGCTACTGATAAGACAGAGGGGGCAGTATGATGGCAGGTGGGCTTCAATGCAGATTAATGCACGGTAGAACAGTCTACACCGTGCCTGGGTGTTTTTGAGTATAGTACTGGCACATACATTCAGGCAGAAGGAGTCAAAGCCATCGCTTATGTCTCACCAGGATCACTGCCTTGGCCTGCAGCAGCAGTCAAATTAAAGCCAGACTGCATCAGCAGGTTCAGAAAACAACTGGAATGGCCTGCAGACAGCAGCTCCATAAACAGGTTGTAGGGGGACTGGGAAGGGATGTGCCCTTGGACATAGAACTCTAATGAAGCAGTTGTGGATGCTGACAGAGCTTTAAGAGCAACAGGCCAGAGGAAGTGGCTGTATCCACATGCTCCCACTAAAGAGCACATCCTACTGTGACCACTGGAGACAGGAGTACCACTGCTCCAACCTGGAAGGGCACTTCTCACAGCCTTAGGCTTTGCTGGTCTGCAGTGTTCAGCCCGACCAAATTCAACTTGGCCTTGGTGTTCTGAACAGCTGGGAAAAACTGTGTGTGCCACTGTGAGATCCAACATCCTCTTCCTTAGGTTGGGGGATAGGCACACTTCTCCTCGTGTAGCAGCTGGCAACTCCAGGTTTGTGCAAATTCTGCTAGATTTGGTAGAAATGACACCACATTTTTGACAGGGCTTTGTCAGGCTTCTGGCCTGACACAAGATAAAATGTATGAATTCCCTCTATGTGTGTAACAAGAAACCTCCTTGGTTTTCTTCCTTTTCCTCTGTTACTGCTAGGTGACCAACCACAATATCCTGACTGCAAGCCCCTCAACAGCAGGCTCTCTCTGAAAATGCCCATCACCTTTGTGAACTGGACACAATTCCCATCAAAGCCACAGGGCATCTCTCTACTGACTTCAGCGGAATCAAGACCCATATGCTGAATAAGCAATAAATCATCTTCCCTTAGGAGAACGTTTTTCATGTCTGTGATTCATTTAAATGACTAGAACAGGGAAGGGACTGAACACAAGAAAGGTTGAAAGAAAAGCCAGGATCACGCAGTGCAAAGAGGAAAGCCATCCTGCAAGACATCTTTGTGATGAAAAAAGAGCTTGAGAGGATAGTTACTTGTAAAAGGAGATCAGCTCCCGTCACACCTTCCACCTCACATCCAAAACCTCTGAAAACACACACACACCACCCACCCACCCTCTGCCACAGCCAGCAGCCTCTTTGATACAACATTGTGGGCATCTCTCACACTTTCATCTTCTGAAAGTTGGTTCTGTTCTAGTTAACATCTCAACCCGTACCAGGGACTCACCACATCTCACAGACATCTCAGGAGCTGTTTCTTTCTCGTAATTTTCTTCCAGTGTCAACACAACTTTTTAGATGCATCATGGTACTGCTTTTTTGTAGGCTTTCAAGTCACTCTTTCCTTTTAAATGCCAGCTAATTCAACCATAAATTTATAGCTACAAATACCACCACTTTTTGCACTTCTATCTGGCTTCATTCACAATGCAAATACAGAACTTCAAAGTCGAGCAGAAATCCTTTTGCTTCATGATAGCCCAATTCCTTTCCACATTTCTTTTCAAGCATGCAATGACAGGATTAGCAGAGGATTAATTACTTGAAACTCAACCTGCATCTCAGGTCACAATTTTCTCATATTTTCAGCATTCAAAATGTTTGTACCAATCAAGCATTTGTCATACAGACCAATACTTGCAATAGATAAAATATTCTTCCTTCCACGCAGATGTCCCAGCTGGAGGTCTCAAAACCCAAAGAAAAATTTCACTTACTGTGCAAACTCCAATCCTCCCACCCCAAGTTGTAATGCTTTCCAAAAATGTCACCTTTAAAGGCAAAAAAACAGAACATTCAAAAAACCAATTTTCTCTGCCTTCTGTATTTGTCCCTTAAAGGCAACTGCTCTTTGGATAAAATACACTTACTCACTAGAAGGTAAGCTAAAAAGTCTATGTGATTTGATTTTTTCATTAAATGTTTTTATATGAGTAGTCATGGCCTGTATTAAAATACATCTGTGCCTAAATACTGAGTGTACATTTTGGTTAGCAGCACAGCAGGACTAGCCTAGTCTGGACATTTCAGACTAGCCAGTCATTTGAAAGGTGTCTTTTTGAGTATAAAGAGTCATCTGAATAATCACAAAATCTAAGATCAGCCCTTAAGCTATCTCCTGCCACTGCTGTCCTAGCAGAAACACATTTATTCACCATGGTTACTACAAATGTTGCAAAGTAAAGATGTTTACAATTTCACTTTGACTGAAATCATCAAAGGAAGGAATAAAAATGCCTCCAAGTTCTTTTTTTAATGTGACTTGTGACCTCCAATTGACAGAAAACATCCAGGTTCATGGGCTAAGTGTTAACAGTATTCTATTTATTTATTCCTTTATTTTGTTTATAGATATTTCTCTGTAGCATTTGTTCCTGTTGTAGCAGCAAAACAAAACCAAACCAAACTCCTCTGCCATTAAATCTCACTTTTTAGAAAATGTAATCTTGGACCAAGTAAGACCTGCCAGTATTCCTCTGAAAATATTCACGTGATTCTTTGCAAACAAACAGCTTAGGTTATCTATAACAAATGAGTGGTTAAAAAAGACCATTATTGTAATTTTATATTGAACCTAGTCTGATCTGTGTCCTATAAAAAGAACCAAACCAACTGCATCACCTGCAGGGCATATCTTAGTCACTGTTCTGAGAATTTAAGAAGTCAAGAGCAGGAGGGAAGAGCCAAAAAAAAAAAAAGGCAAACTGAGTTGAAAACAGAAAAGTAAATTATACAGTAAAGACATCAAGAGAAAGAAAGTATTAAAAGCAAGTGTTCGAGCATGTTCAAACAAAACACAGCTACTGTGTTAGGTGCTGTATAAACCCAAGGTATGCCAAATTCCCACTTGTGTCCCACTTGTGAGCTCACCATTAAAATAAAAACCACTGAGGAAGGTGTATGCTTCTTCAGGGAAATGCTTTTGAATTAAAAATAAAAAACACACAGTGGTGCTGAGGCAAGGATAAGTAGGTCAAAAGCTCCCACAGAAGACACTTCTGGTTGGATAAGGGATGTGGGTTACAGGTAGCATGTGCATTTTTGCACTTACACAAAAGGGAAATACAATCTTGACACCACATGGAAAGCAGCCTCTGTGTTGAAATTTTATTGAACATGAAAGACACACTTGCAAAAATCTTTTCATGTCTGTATGAATACAGCAGTTCAAAACTCATAATATACAGATAACACTTAAATGCTCAATATTACATAACATTTCCTCATCCTAACTTAGACCACTTACATGAATTACCTCAATAACAACTTTCCTACAAATGGACACAGAAAACCTAGTTGCTGCTTTTTAGCTCAAACAACTGCTTTGGGGTTTTCATGATAGCAGCATGATACAGTCAGCTTGCCTGCTGTGATTGCCTATGGATCACATATCCAACACACGCAGTTTGGAAGCAGATCACCAGGACTCTCATCTATCCCATTCACGTCAGCTTGTTAGTCCTTTCTCTACCCATGTCAGGGAGCAGCCACCATGCACAGAGAATAATAAAGTTCCCCTTTTGTCTTTACAATAGGATTAGTGAATAGATTTTTTTTCTTAACTCCTTTTACAAACCAGAGCTATCTAACAAGTCACTGCCTGTGCAATAGGTGGGGATAGGAACGCTGCGCTGCACTACAACACTATTGATTTCTCCACAAGAAAACCAATTTGCCCCTCCAGAAGATAAAGCCAACAAACTGCTGCATCTACCACAGAGCTGCCACACTCCTTGCATGCCACCAGCACCTGGCATCCACCACATAAACAGAGGGCTCACTCCACCTGAATGCATCCTCGGGCTTGCTTTGGCATCACCTCCTTGGCCCTTCCTCCACCTTCCCATCTTACCTTTCCCTCTCCCCCCTCCAGCAGGCCTCATTGATACTGCTGCTGCAGGGGAGCTGCTGGAAACTCCTGGTTTAGAAAGACAACACTCATGCTATCTGAAGGTAGATGCCCCAAGGCCAGCGAGAACTTGCTGTGGGGTGGTCTGCCAGCAACAAGTCTCTCTCAGCCCTGAGATGATGACTAGAAAAGAGCTCAGTATTATTACTGCCAGAGCACACCAACTGGAATCTGACTATTGCCACTGTTGTAAAAATCAAATTTTTGTCACCAAAAATCCTGTATCTGTGGTGACTGCAGCACAGGCTTTCTAAAAGGATGATGTTTCCTTCCAAGCCTGGTGGTCGTAAGGGAGACAAGTTTTACCAGTATAATTCATGGCTGAGTGCATTTTCCTGTCTTCATTAAGGGTTTACACCAGTGCTGCTACCTTGGAAGCCTGCCAGCAATAAGCAGGTCAAACCTCTTAGTCTGGGAAAAGCCTCTCCATTGTTTTCTGTCTCATGAACAGTTCTTCAGTAACTATATTAGTTTTTTTTGAGACCAGGGTGTTGGAAAACAATCGACATACAAGTAAAGAGCTCTCCTTCACCACAAAGTAAACTGTATGCTTAAGAAGATGAAATAATTTGGTCTCTGTGGACCATAAAACAATAGTCTCACTGTTGCACTCATACCTTTCAAGTTATGTCCTCGCATCACCCAAATTAAACTGTAATAGGGACTGCTCCAAGGCTCAGATTCCCTTTAAACCTCTTAGCTAACCTCTTTTTCCTCTCTTCAGGTTTCCCTCTTTAGCACAGACATCAATCGTTTCAGGAAACCTTATTTACTTAAAAATAAAAAAAACAAAACTAAACCCCAAAACTTTTATAAGGCTATACTCAAATCCCCTACGTTTCTTATAAAAATCCCTAATTTTTATTCTTTATACCAGGAGTTGAGATGCATAATGAAGTAAATAGTATCAACACCTGTGACTGACTTAAAAGGGCACAACAGCAAGTAGAGCTTTGTCCTCTCCCTCTAGAGCAGGATGAGAATCTACTAATTACTTTATTACAGTGTGGGTGGAAAAATGAGTGAACTTCAAACAAGCACAGCATTCAACGCAGCATTTCCTTTATAGTGAAGAATGAAAAATAACCCCAGACCTAGAAAAAAAATCTCCCTACCCAATTCTTCCTTTTGTTTACACCAGGTCTGAGGCTACTTACACAGCAGCACAATGCTGGAGATTCCATGCACATCTCTACACCTTAGGGCATGTGCCCACCTTTAGTTGTCTATCCCTGAGGAGAAACTTTTCCTAGAGGCAAGCTATTACGTAATGCTCAGCATGAGCATCCTTCTTTGATCTGTCAAATAAAAGCCACCGCAACAAACAAAAATGCTAAGCACTATATTATTTTATTTTCCTGCCACAGTTCTACACTTACTGTCTCTCATTGTCAGAGATCTCTTTATCATTACCGATGCAGCCAAAAACAGCCATTGGAAGCAGACAAACAAACCATGTAAAGCACAATGAAATATTCAACACATGCTCCCCTTCAAGACAAGACAATAATAACAGAACAACTGAAACCTGAGTCTCTTTCCAGCAACGCTAAGTTATGCCACTGAAGTGAAATGAGTATTAACAGTTTTATTTACCCTCTCATACTCAAAGACACAGAGATTATTCCATTTCTGAAAAATCTACCGCCACCACTATGCAATAACTAGGGATTAGCAAAATAGTAATGAAGAATACAAATCAGACATCAGAGCAAGGAAGATTCTCAGGGGCTACAACATACTGTGAGCACAGAGCACTCTTACCTGTGTGAGTGAGCATGTGCCGCTGCAGGGCATCTGCCCATGGAAAGACTTGAGGACAGTAAGGACAGGGGATATTTTGCAGGCAGTCTGAGTAAGCGTTCCTCTTCCCTCTCAGCAGCTTATCCTTGGCAGTTTCCTTCTCATCCTCACTTGTTCCATTTCTGCCACTTTCTTCCTTGAAATTGTCAGTGGACTGCAGAAATGGGCTAAATTTGTTAGTGTCTGTGGTAGCCAGCATCTTCTCTATGCTGGCAAATTCCCCACTTGACTCCAGATCCACACTACTGCTAAGTTTAGGCTTATTTTTCGTTCCTTTCTTTCTACCTCTTTTCTTAGTCAATCCAGCATCAGCAACAGGCGACTGCTCTGGATCACAAGCCTGAGACAGGTCACTGGGCAGGCTGGAGTCTCTCTGAACGGTGGTCACGATTGTCACTTTAGCTTTCGCATTCCCTGATTTGTCACACCCAGTGGAGCTGCTCACTGCCTTGGGACTGGTGTCTGCAGCCTCTGTTTTCAGCAAAGTGGGAGCAGAAGACACAGATGAAATGATCTGTGCGATGGAAGCCAATGGTGGCAGCTCTTTAGTTACTGAAGGCTTTGGCAAGAGAGGTGGTGGTGGTGGTTTAGGCCTCAGGGGTCTCAGCAAGGCAGAATTGCCAGGGAGAGCCGGGGAAATGATCGGGACAGTCAAATGCAAGGAACCTTTCAGTGGCTGGGGATGTCTGACACCCCGATTTGTCTCCGAGTTCCCATTGGCACCAAAAACCAAAGGACACTGCAGACAGTTATAGGCTTTATCACTGTTCCCAGAAGCAGCCAACTCTTGATTCCTGGCTTCACAGGGGGCATCATCTTTATCCTTCTTCAGGATTTTGGGGATGGACAGGTCAATAGGCTCCATGGAACAGTCGTAAAGGGACAGAGATGAGCCGAACAGGTTCTCCTGCTTCACTTGCACAGCACTCAGGCTTTTGCTCTTCTGAGAGAAATCCAATGGCTCATCAAAATCCATGGGGAAGTTGCCCACAGGTTCCCGTTTGATGGAAACGTGAGATGATGTTCCCAGCAGGAAGCCGTTCTGTGGCTCCAGGAAAGGCGTCATGGGCTTGTGGTCCATGTAAGTGCTGTCCTCCAATAAAGAAGGGTCTGTCTGGCTTTCCTGGGCACTGCAGTCCACCATTAAGATGTAATTCTCAATCTCCTTTTCTTGCACATGCAAGTGCTGCTTGAGGATGTGGTGAATGCAATTCCTCTTGGCCGAAAAGGCCGTGCCACACTCCTTGCATTCGAACGGCTTCTTCTTCTGGCAGCCGCTGTGCGTCCTCATGTGAATGCGGAGGGCTCGGTAGTGCTTCAGGTCCTCTCCACACAGCTTGCACACCGTGTCTGGGGAGCAGAAGGCATCCACCATCTCTGCAGCATTGCTGGTGACATACTCAATGTTCTTCTCAATATCCTTCCTGGTCGTTTTGAGGTGCTTCTTTCGCAGGTGCCTCTCACAATTGGCTTTCACTGTGAATGGGTAGTGGCAGATTTTACAGATGTAAGGCCTCTCCCCGCTGTGCGTCCGCAGGTGCCGGATCAGCGCTGCCTTGTCAGCCGCGATATAGTCACAGATGTTGCACTGATACGGGGAAATACCTAAGTGAGAACGGATGTGAGCTCTCAGGACACCAGAGAAGGCAAACACCTGGTCACAGAAACGGCAGGGGTACAAAACTTTCCTCATGGTCGGGGTCTTCTTGTTTGCTGCCCCTGCGATGATGGCTTTGAGGTCTCCCTCTGTGACTTCTTGCTTGATCTTGGCTTCCATACTCAGAGGCAGGAGAGCTTCAATGATGCTGTCCTGCTCCAGCTGGGTCTTCATCTCATGCTGAGTTAAAGGCTCTACTTTGGGTTGGAGGAGCAACTGTGAGGAAGGACTTGATTTGGCTCCTGGTTGGGAGAGATGAGAGTTGGAGGCAGACTCCACCGAATTCTTGATCAGCCTCAGAGGGGGAGGTGGGAGACTTGGGCTGATGCAGCCGGGGGAGGCTTGCTGGGCACTGATAAGAGGAGGAGGTGTAGAGGTTGCGACAACTGTTCGGGGTGTTACCAAAGGCTTTGGCTTCAGTGGTGGCATATGCTTGAAAATTGACTGCACAGGGACAGAAGGTGCCTTAGAAAGTGGAGGAAGACTGATTTGAGGAGGAGCAGAAGAAGCCATCTTCAAGATCTGCTGAATGTCTGCCAGCTCAATGGCAGACTCATTGGAGATGGGTTTCACCACAATACTGCTGTCAGGCTGGATAATAAAACCCTTCTGGAAAGGCTGCAGCGAGAGAAGCTTTATGTTTTCTTTTGTAGGGGGAAGGACTGAAAATGACCCTCCCATGGAGGCAGCTTCCAGAGGAGAGAGGCTGAGCAAACTGGTGCTGCCAGGTTCCTGAGGTAGGTTACTCTTCAGTGCTCTGAGCCGCATTTCTTGGACCTCGTCTGGTAAATTGTCCTCCTGCTTGACAGGCTTGATGTCTTTGGTGTACTGTAGGCCCAAGGATGCCATGAAGGCTTTCTGGTCTGGGTTCTCACTGGGTGGGGTCATGGACTGTGGCTTGTGCTTGTCTTTTCCCTGATCCACCACATGAGTTTCTGTGTGCAGTTTGAGTGCCGAAAGCATGGGGAATGCCTTGTTACACATCTCGCAAATAAATCGATGGAAGTCACTGATGCACCTTCGCAAATTTGTTTCACACCAGACCTGCAAGACAAGCAAAAATATTTAGAGTAGGAATCTCAAACTGGAAAGGCATCACATGCTGCTGCTGCAAAAAAACCAGTTCACTCTCTCTTCCACTGATTAAGTTAAGGGATTTAGAGCAGCCACCACCTCCCTGGCATGGAGATATTCCTGCTCCACAGCCTTTGGTCTCCTAACGGGTGTATCTGAACTAAGGGCTGATTCTCCAAAAGTTCCCTTTTATAAAGGTAAACTCCCTTCAGAAGGCTGTTCAGACTCTCAAATTCTCTTCCATCCTAAACTTCCCTATCAGACACTTCTCTTGTGTCACTGACGGGAGCCTCAGTATACCACACAGCAAAGAAGCTGGGCAGTAGACTATCAAGACTATCTCCTTTAGCTCTACTACATAGAAGCCAGGAGGAAAGCAACAAAAAAAAAGCATCCAAGAAGGCAAAACAATATAAACCAAAATAAAATCCTCCAAAAGCAGATCAGTGAAACTCAGAGACTAAAGCAGAATGGTTTTTGGTTAGGGAAGTCTGATTACATTTATTCTCACAAGAAAAATACTAGTAGAGGGCTGGCAAGATGTAAATACTAAATACTTCATAAGTCTTCTCTCACAGTGCAAGCAAAATTATTACAAAAGGAAAATACCAACATTCAAATCCCTTAATAACTTTAAATGTCTGTCATTAATTACAAAAGAAATAAACTTTGTTTAAAAAGTGCTTTCTTTTGACTTTTTAAGTTTTATACCAAAACCGTAACAGACTGACAGAATGACCTACATGCTCCTCTGGACCAGCAGCAAATTTCAAGTCTACCACCTTGCAGTCAGAAGAGCTGGAAAATCAATGCTTTAATCCCAGAAGAGCAAGAAAAGTGCCGAAACTAGGCATGGTCCTGGTGGATTGTGCTGTTAATTTTTTTTTAATAGATACACAGCTTCATCCTGACCCAAACTAAGGCAGGCAAGGTTTGACAGAGGGAGAAATCATACCACCCAAAAGAAAGCTCTATGGCTCTCAGAAAAATATTTAGAGACTACCTCCCTGACTGTCCCCATCCACTGCCCCTCAAAGGTGCAAAACCCTCAAACCTTACATGAGGAACACTGTGGAGTGTTTTGTGAGGAAATCACTGAAGATGTCACTGTTTAGTTAGTAAGGCAATGCTCAAAGTCTTTTGTAATAAAAACTTTCACACCCTAACTACATCCTTGTTAGAGTAAACTAAAATAAATAATGTCTTCCTTACCATGTGTACTCCCCACTGCTTTCAGATGTAGGATTTTTTGGGTAGGCTCAAAGGGGCAAGGATCTAATAAGACCAAAGTTTTCCTTTAAATTTTTTATACATCTTTACACTGACAGTTATCCACTGGAACGGTGAAAAAAACCTCAGTGCTAATACTCTTTAGATGAAAGAAGAAAAAGGAAAAGCATGAAGTGTTTGAAGCCTACACAATCAGTGATGATGTGCTTTCCACAAACTATTCGACAGGCAGGACAAATCTTTCAATGATTTCATCAGATAAGCACGGTAGCAGCTGGTACCTTAAGCTATGAAGAACAGAGAGTACCTGAGAAATGCGGGGGAACTTCCTACAGGAGAAGTCCGTGAATCCCAAGTCGTGGAAGCCTGCTGGAATCGAAGGGTTGTTCTGAATGAAAGGCTTTCCCATGGGATCTCTGGGAAGCTGCTTGTGGATAACTGCATTATGGCGCAGTAAGCCCCGATGAGTTCGAAAGGTAATACAACAGATGTCACACCTGCAAAGGAAAGGAAGAAAACAGAAAGGACTTACTGACTGCTGCAAGCTTAAGAACTAGCATTCTTCTTGCACTGGGACATCCTCTTTCCTCTCACCCCTCACCTCATGATACCAAGAACCTGCTGAATGCAAAACAAAGCCGCAGTGCATTAAAACCTATCACCATGAAAGGCCATTTCAGTCACAGTCACTTTCTACCAGTTTCTGGCTAATAAGTCCACTGGAAGTTTAAAGAATATGAGAACTGACAATCTCACACAGGCAGATGGTAGAACAGCAGCTGAGACCACAGCCTTGTGAAAACCTTTTCATTGTCCAACCAAAAATATTTCAATGGCATTGCACCATTTCATTTTTACTGAAAAGTACTATAAAAATAAACAACATTTTTTAAAAAATCAGTGACATGGAGAGGCTAAATCTCACCTAAGCAGCAAAGAAATGTAAAAATAGCACCTTTTATATCCACTGCTTAAAACATACTGCTGCACAACACTGAAATACCTGTGTGTGAATCTTCCTCACACTGCCTTTCCATAAACTTTCACTGATATTTTTCAATGCTGTTATGCGGAATAGACTGTTTTAAAAGGAAAACAAGTGCTCCTTAAAGGGAAGAAACGTTCAGAGGAGGAAGACCTGAAACAGGTTCAACACCTCTGACACTTTTACACGCCCTTTGCAGCCAGTTTGCCCTGAAGAAAAATGCAGAAGCACCATCTTTTCCTACCCACACTTTATTGCTGTGATTTCTTGCTTTTCCTAAGTTCTCAAATCCCAGATTCAGCTAAACAAGGGTTTCTCACATAGAGCATCACATTAAACAATCAAACTACGCTGCAGGCAGTAAGGGCTATGCAGCAACATTTGGCCAACACGTCAACAGTGGCTATTGCCTTTTAAATATTTGGAATGTGAGCTCTGCAGCGTGACAGGTCACGTTCACTCTGCGTTCACTAAGTGACACAGATTCACCCAACCTCAAGTTCCTTGTGGTTACAGGTCCAGCTCCCAACCAAAGCATGAGTTCCCCAGAAGCAAAACACCAGTGGATATGAAGCAGTCAGATTTTGTCAGCGAGAATATTATATGCACTAGGAGTTTTTCACATCTGCCCCTGGCCTTAGTTCTCCCCATACTGTCTTTGCTCTCTACATCAAGGAAAAGGACATGTGCCTACTCATTAAAAAAACATCCTGCAATTAGAAATGACTTCTGACAAAATCCTGAAACCACCCCCTCCCTGTCCTGTCCCTAACAAACTCCCATTGTTGTTCATTTTATCACTACATAAACTCCTGCAGCCGTTTTTTTATAACCCTGAAAATGAAGAGATAACCAAGTCACCCACAAAGCAACTGGACTCATAGAACCTGCCTGAGTGGTGAAAGAAGCAAGTGTGAAGTGTATATAACACAGCCATTGTTATCACAGTACCCAGAAAGCTTGGACATAAATATTATGCGCTGAAGGTTTAATCTGTTTTAACTCTCCTGTCAATTCACTTGCATCCTACCTTTATAATTATTGCTGACACAGTTCCTGCATTCCATTAAATACCGAACCAATGCCATTTACAAAGCTAATGTTTACTTAAAGAGGCATGCCAAATGTGACAACCATCTTGGGGGGAGCGGGGGATGGCCAACACATAGTACTTCTCCAGCATCAGGATCTAAAGCTCTCCTCCAGCTCACCTGGCAGCACCTATTCTGTGATGCAAAGCTTTCATCTTCAGTGAAAACAAAAACACAACCACCAAAACCACTGGGGGACAGAGAGCCTTAAAAAGTTACCAGTAATCACCTGATGAACTTGCAAGCTACTGAAATAAATTGTTTTTAGAGGTGATGAAAATGCCTTGCATGAAAACAAGCAGTGCTCCTGACATGCTCCTCCTGGTATGTCAATACACAAACAAGGAGGGCTTGGAAGCAATTCTCCTGCACCATTGGAAGCACTGCAGGCTGTTCTGCAAAGGGACACAGACCGTCACCTCGGCACATCCTGAAGCATCTCTGGGGACCCGATGTGCCAGGGCCAGGAACGGAGTGCAGCAGCTGTATCCCCTTGTGTGTGACAGGGCAGACACAGCTACCAGTGATGGCACCACTGAGTTACTGGGAGCACTGGCTCCTGCCACTGTACCCCCAAGATCTGGGCTGAGCAGGAGCCAGTGCTCCTTGTCAAGCAGCCAGACATCCTGCACAGCAGGGAGGTGTGCCTTGTTCATCCTGCACTCCCCCTCACCTCCCTCTTGCAACATGCTGATTTTCAGCACTACTTTATTTAGGGCTACCATCAAAAGCTGCACTTGAGAGTTAATCTTTCAGAGCAAATACCCATGTGAAAGTCCTTCACAGTACACCTGTATCAACAGGTAGCCTCAGGACAGTAAAAATTTGCAATTTAAACATGGTGTTTTCCATGCAAAGGGAACTGCCTCATCTACCCCCAAAAAAAAGTAACATGTCTTATAAAAGGAATATAAGCTTTCTCTCTTTCATTAAGCATATTTATTTTTCTCTTTCTTCCTTAAGTCTTCTTTTATTTTCCTTACAGTGAGCGAAGAAGCAGCAAACAAAAAGAGAAACTGGGAGAAAGATTAAGCTCTTTTTCCATGAGGTCAGAAAGAAGCACCTGGCTGAAAAAAGAAACATCCAGATAAATCATGCCTGTCACCTCAAGCTGCAGGCTCTTCAGGGCATAGAAATGCACTGCACCCTGGCTCAGCACCTTGCCCTGGTGGCACAGCTTACAGAACCACATGGGAGCTGGAGCATGGGAAGGAGCTGTGGATGCCCTGCCTTTCTCTGTGGCCCAGCTACAGACCCCTAGGACCCCCAAGAAAAGCTTACAGGCACTACGTGTCAAAGCTAACCAGTTAAGGCCAGCATCACGCTGCACTGACTGAGGCTTGTGTTAATTTCAAATGGAGCAAGCTGCCATGTCCAACAGTGCATTAACTGGAAGCATTAGGATTTTTTTAAAGAAGTCTAACTATTAATTTCTCCATTTTGTCATCATTACTCTCTTCCATCTTAGGACAGTGTCACTGCCTATGGTATTTTTAAATCTAGACCACAGTCTAAGAAGGACAAGAGAAACGAATCCTAGGTGATAAGAACGTTTTTTCATCTTGTTTAAACTGCTTTTTAAAAAAAATAGTAATTGTGGAAAGTCTGAAAAGTCCAGCATATCAAATAAAGCATCTGAAACATATGGTAATAGTTTGCTCATGATGAACTTTAAAAACACAAAACAAAACACCAGAAAAGCCTCCCTCTCCTTAAAATTTCACAAGTCTGCTCATGTGCAGTTCCAAGTCAAACAGGGATGGCATGGCTGCAGAGAACAGTGATGGGAACAGCTTCTGAGGCTGTAAGAACAGGCTGAGCAATGGCTCTACACCTGTGCAGAGATAAAAGCACTCTACTTGCAAGGTAAGTTTCCAGATGTATCTAATAAAAGCTGCTGTGCTATCATGTGATTGCTGGTCTTGGCCACAGTCTTCCATTTTTCCTATAAATATGATTACAGAGTAGGGAGAAAAAAGCTGTTCAGTTCCAAGCACAGAGATTCAATTTTAAGTAAAAAAGAAACAAACTGTTTCTAGCAGCTAAGGCCTCTTTAAAATTACTTTAATTCTCAACTGCCTTTATGTTTTGGAGTTGCTCATATTTGTAACAATGCAAATGTAATACCAGGACTCTGGCTTGCTGGCAGAGGTGTAAAAAACAAGCAAGTAAGGAAACAGAACTCCTAAAAGACAAAAGCAGAACCAAAATATAACAATAGAATGACCAGGCTGCCCTTGCTGCTCAGGCCATGTATCACACCAGGCAGGTCTGATTAATTATTACTACACCAGTGCAGCTTTTTTTTTTTTTTTTTTAATGCAGACAAGGTCTCTGTGTAAAAACACACCATTAAAAAGCTTTCTCCTAAAGTAAGTTAGTATTCTTGAAATCTGTAATGCTAATTAGGATATAAAAGCATTTAAGAAATAGTCAGTGCTTTCCAAAGCTTGTTCAAAGGGGCAATGCAGGATTTGCTACACTTTTGGTAAGTGGCACCTCTGCAACAAAGGTTTACATAAGCAGCGCCTGTTGCCTTGCACTACACTCTCCTCTGAGACAACTCCAATTTGTCAGCAGAGGAAATAGTTTTTCTTCTTTAAGAAATGGAAAGACATTTTAGAAGGGAAATGTAGAGCCAAATTTTAAGCAAAATTAATCAGTCTTGATTTTGATTAAGAATAATGCAGACAAATATTCCATCTATCTAGATTTTATACTTCAGTAGTCAAGATGCAAATGCCAAATATTTGTATTTATCATTATGTTACCAAGAAATTAAACAAACACCACGTTCTGCATTACCCGAGACATTTGGTGGGAAAGTGACATTTACCATTATTCTACTGCACTTTTGAAACCACATGGACTAAAATCTGTTTTCACCCATGCAGCTCACTAATACAAAGTTGCCCATATTGTGGATGTTAACAAATAAAATCAGTGTTAATTTCTAGGCCTTACCTAAAATAAAAAAGCTTTGTACCACTTTGTTCTTTTGCTGTCTGTGCTCTTTAGCAACTTCCACAAACCGAAGCAAGGAAAACAAAGAAAAGGAAAAAAAAAGAATGGAAAAAAGGAAAGGAAAAAAAAGCAAGGAAAAAAAAGAATGAAACATATCCTGAGATAGAAGTCATTAATACACAAATAAATAATGAAGTTGCCTAACTCCTCCCACTGAAATCCCCAGTCGGTACTGTGTGTTTTCTGCCTCTGTTGTTATTCTTTCCTTTCTCTCTCACATTATTTGCAGAATTCATGTGGCTCTCATGAGCAAAGAAATTCCTGTGCTGACCTAAAAATAATGCAGCTGGGTAGAAGAGAAAGATGGGTGATTCCCTGCTGGTGACTCATGTCCACATCGGCGGTGGGAGCAGGAGCAGGCTCCCAGCCTGCACACTGCCAATGGCCAGCTGCAGGGGAGCCTCACAAGCAAGGGGAGATGGAGAAAGGAAAGTTTTAAACATAAGGGCTTTCACCACCTATGAAAGAAAAGCCATCAGGTTGCACATATATTCCCCTTCAGGAAAGGATTCCTTTGCTTCTCTTTCACTTCTTCTGGGGCAAGGCAAAGTGAGAGAGATGACAAAGCCAACTGATTTCTGCTCCTGTGCAACCCCACCCAGGTCCAGATACTCATCTCCTTTTGGATTAAAAAAACCCAAAAAACAACTCTTCCTGGCCTCCACACCCAGGGCCCTGGGAAATAACATCCAACAGCCGCACTAATCTCTCCCATTTGCTGCAGATGAGTGATGGAAAAGCAGCAGTGCTGCGAACCCCACTCCTGCCTCCCTCCCTCCCAGGAATCCCTGGAGGCCCTCCTGCTGCCCCGCAATGCCCGCTCCTGACTCCCTCCCCGCAGCATCACAGCGTGTCTGACCCCCAAGGACCCGCTGCTCTCCCATCTCGACCTCGCCCAGCACCAGGAGCCGACTCCCTCCCAGCTGGAGAGGCTCCCCTCCCCTTCCCTTGTGCCGAAGGGGACGGACACAGCTCGCTAGATGTTCACTAAATGCTGCTTCACAGCCTCAGCAAAGGAGGGACTTTCCTCCCACCTTTTCTCCCCTTCCAATGCCCCACCGGCAGTCTGATTTTGTTACTGATGTGTCCTGTCACTCTAATCCTCTCCCTCAAAGAAGCCACCCTTGGGTGCAGCCAAGGCTGAAGCCCCTGCACCAACCCTTCTATTAATAGAGGGATGCACAGCGTTATGTGCATTCCTACAGCGGCGCTGTGGTCCAGGCGAGAAAAGTATCCTGTAGGAGCCAGGACAGACCCGATATAAACCAGGGTGATGTTGTGCTTCAGAAATTTGTCAGCATGCTACAGAGCCAGTGTCCACACCAGTGACTCCCACCGTCAAAGTAACTCCAGTGAAATTAACTGCTGTGAGGTTTAATAAAAAGGCACAAGCTATGCTTTAGTTCAGTCATCTTTTAACTTCCTTTGTGTGTGAGCAAAGAAAAATGAGTAAAAACTTATTCCTAACACTGTAATGAATTGCATTTACCAGCAACATTTCAATAGTGCCAGATTTAAACACCTCTGCCCTGATGGAACAGTAGCTTATTCTAACATTTACTTCAACAGAATTAACATGCAACTAAGACAAAATAATGGGAAATGGGAGATGACTTGCAGACACTCACACATTGTAGTCATTTTCTCATAATGACTTTTTTACTTAATAAAGGTACAAGGTTTAAAAAACAGAAGTGTCAACAAATTGGCTGGACAGAATCACAGAGAAAGAGCTCAAGATCAGCTTAAACAACAATGAAGGGTTCAACAGTTAGGGCAAACATACCTGGGGGGAAGAAAAACCTGACCAGTATAGTCCTCTACAGCTACCAAAATTAGAAGCTGCACAACATCCAGAATAACAGTTGTTATTTGTGCACACAAACTCAAGTGAACCTTCTGGCATTCTTTCAAGATGAGAAATGAAAAGCTCTTCCTATCTTCTAATGCATCTTTCAAATATGGAAGCCAAGTACTTTTAATTTTAAAACTTTAATAATTTAAAATTAATAGCAAGAGCTAAAAAAAAAAAAAAACTATGTGTCTATCACATTAAAAAAAAATACCACCACTTTTCATGAATAACAGAAGGAGAAACACATCTCCAGGGGTTTCTCTATCCTACAAGCATCCACTGATCACAATAGGGCTCACAAATAGGTGCAGCTGAATCTGGACTGCAGCCCCTCGCCCTTATCTGCATTTGCAGGTGAAGATATGCTCAGCATGCACACATGACTGCCAACACACTGAGCAGCACCCAGCACTTTGAGAGAGCCTGCATATAAACAAATCCTGCTCCTTAGGATCAGGCAGGCGTGCTAATAACCTATTTTGGCTCAGCCCCTTGTCCCTCCTGCATGCCCTTTTACAAGCAGCTTTCCTCCACAGTCAGCTTTGCATTTAGCCACTTTCTATTCTGGCAGCCAAGCTAAGATACTCAACACCATGTGACACAGCACACAGTTTCACATGAGAGCATCACTCTCTGTGTCCATTCACCAGCCAGTATTTTTATCTGACTGCTCTGGATTCCCAGTTTCCTCACACAATGAGCTCCCTGATGTGAGCTGACCACTTCTAGGCCAGCGCTGGACTCGCGCTGCTCTTCAGATGTTTCCCATCTCTCTTTTCTGAACAGAAACTTCAGAAAGCACGTAACCTGCAGTTCTGTTCTGCTTTTGCAAGACAACTCACTGATTCTACTTCTCCATTTACTCAGTAAAAGGATGCATTCACCAGCTTGCTTGCTTACCCTCTCCTCTGCATTACCAAAAACTTCATTGTATGACAGCTTATTTCTGGTCAAAGCATCTACCAGAGCTGATTTCATCATCATCAGCTGTCTCATGGAATTGCTCCTGCACTGAAAATGCTGCCAGCAGGAGATTAGGATTTGGTTCCTAGTTTCTATCAGCAAGACACTGAGCAAACAGCTTGAGAGCAGAGCAGAGCAGGAGAGCTGGCCAAATCAGCATTGTCACACAACTGCCCCTTGTCACCTCCATCTTTGGCTACCAGAAGTTTTGTAGCATTAACTGTGTTAGTAATCAGTAAATCTAGAGCAATTTCTACCTAAACTATTCTTGCTGGTACAATCTCAGTGACTAAAAAGGGAAGTACTGGGGCAAAATACAATATGCCAAAAACAGAGGTCAAGGAGGTCCATGAACATGTCTAAGCTGGAGTGCTCTCCATCCCTCTCAACAACTGTGTAGGATACAACAACCTCAGAATTATCCACTTTCATTAGAAGAGCACAATGTTTCTTATTTTGAAGTGCTAACAAGGAATGAGGCTATGTGCACATCAACAGTTGTAACTTCACAATGCTGAATGAAGATGACTTGTCATTCATGCTCCAAGTTGCTTCCAATAACAGCAGTGTCAACTACCAGGAAGCAGCTTCCTCTCCCTACTATGAATCCATAGGTTTGTCTCACAGTAAAATTAATTGCAAGCACCATCTAGTTTTCAAACACCTTCCCTCTTGCAAGTCTGCAGCATCACTAACACCCTCTTCCCACAACAGGCTGGCCACATGTAGACAGCAATGTGCTTCAGAAAAAGGAAGCCAGAAGGATTATCCCTTACTATATAAGGAGAGAACAGATAGAAAGTGAATTCCTGAACTTGCTTAGATAGGCATTTGCAGAAACAGGAATGACACTTAAGTGTATTTTTCTGTTATTTCCTTTTTTCCCTTTTAATATTCCATACAATGTCCCACTGCAGCTTCAAAAACAACTTAACCTTGTACTAGTCTTTTCTACTGGTGCTAATGACTGAAATCACCTCCACACATTTTAAATCTCCATTTCTTTTCTTGACTATTTTATCTCCCTAAAGCCAGTGTGCAGAACTGCCTTGAAGAACAGTGGGCAATAAACATGCCATATTCTAAGTAGCTGGTATCTTTTTCACCCAAACCCCACTTTGTTTTGTCTTGACTCAAATGGGGCTGCTCATGTGCATTGGCTAAAATGATTGAAGACAGGGACACAGGTCTGGGTGCCTGGCAGCATCCCACCATACACTGAAGAATGTCGATGTGCTGGCAAAGAGGGAGACCTGGGGACCAGCTTGCCTGAATTGCAAGATGCACATAGCAGACATCTAAAATTTACCCCCAGAGTCCAGAAGACCATTCCTATGGCATTTAAGTTGTCCACTCCATGTCAGTGAAGCCAGGTAACACCAAGAAATAATGACAGCACTTTCTATCTGTGTTTTCAAAAACATGACCTCACAGTGGTTACCCTGGCAAAGCTAGAGGCAGATGACCACAAATACCAATGGTCAGAGTGTCCTGACACTTTTCCTTCCAGGGCCCAAGTTCTGCTGCTGTGCCTGTTACTGCTCTGTGAGCTGTTGAAAACAACAGCTTTCCATGGCAGAGCTCAACCTCTACATGATTTCAGCAAAACTTGGGCAGGCTGTTCTGAAGAACAAGGTAGGCAATGAACAGATTTTGGTTTTCTTTCTTTGGAGGTTTTACAGAAGCACATAACCCTAGGGGAAAGAGAACTGCTTTTGCTGTCCTTGTGAAAACATGTCCAGAATTTGCAAGTTACAAAGCTTAACATATTATATCAGTGTTTGGACAAGCTCTGTAGAAGGTCAAAAAACTTAATCTCCCGTGAATCCATTCATGGCAATAGGCATCTACTGGTTCTGGTCCTCAGGTCAGCTCTGGTGATTTTCACACTGCAGTGTCTACTTATTTCTTGTATCTTACAAAAATATAGCAAAACCAAATCTTGTAACTGGAGGCAATGCCACACTGAACCAAATGGGATCAGAAAGCCTCATAATGTTTATGAAGAGGCAGCCTTTTACCACATTCAAACTGCTCAACTACCCTGGATGAGAACTGATGCTGGAATGAGTCTAAAGAAAGGAGGTTACTGCAACACCATCACCAGGCTCCCTCCTCCTCTCCCCAGAAAGATACCCAGACACGAGAGGCAGCATAAATGTCTCCTAGTTGCTGTGAGGAAAGAAAAATTAAAAATACTTTAGTTCTTGGTACAGCAAACTGCACTAAACCTCTGAGGAAAAGGAAAAGCAATATAAAGGGTATGCTCTGGCTGCAGTGAGAGAGAGCAATTTTATAGTGCATGTACTTTTTTTTTTAAAGCCACACATTTTACTTTAAGCCTGTTCCATTATATTTGCCAAAGGAAAGAGGAGAAACCCAACACAGCATGTGGAGAGGTTTCTCCCCGGGAAATCCTCCCATCTCCTCTGCTTACACTGCTGACATTGCTCAGAGCTGTCAGGTGACCTTTACAAGCACAGTTTCACGTCCGACAGCAACCCTGTGCCACAAAAGTTTCCAGAGAAACTACCCTACTCTGTGAGGTTTCTCATTTTCCCTATTGGCTGTGCAGCGTTCCAGCTCTCTGCTAATTATATCAATACTCACATACAAGCTCACCAAAACAGACAGTGTGCTGAGGCCCCAGCTGCAGGGAAGGAGACTTCTTTAAACAATCCAGGTAGAAAGGCCAAGGGGGTCAGAAAGCATCCCTGGGCCACCTCCCACTGCTAATGGGCATGGCAGTCAACCTTGCTGGGGCCAGCTCATGTCATTAATTAGGGTGCAGGGCCCAGGGCTTCAAAGGGACAGCGACTGACCAGGGGGTGTAATGCCATGAAGGAGATGCAGTGCCACAGCCCATTGTCAGTGGGACAAAGGGCCCTATTATTGCTCGCAAGAGCAGGGCAGTTCTTACCGTAATTAGGAGACAAAGATGCACGATTTAGGATTTTACATAATCAAGAGATACTCTCCCAAGTGGGAGCCCCTCTCACACAATCAGTGGATTAAGTATTGTTTATTCTGCTGCAAGTAAACAATGAGGTGCTCCCTGCTCAGGGTTTTACATGAAAAAGCAGTTCTGGGCAAGACAATGGGGAGTGTCTTTTCATCTGACTTTGAACAGCTAACCCTGCGATTTAAAGTTGTTCATTTGACAGTATCTGGAAGGGTGATGGCCCACCCTGTAAATTAGCTGCTCACATACTGATCCCAGGGCTGCCAGACAGCCTTGCCTTTTCTGTTACTTAGCAGAGGGTGGCCGGGACAGACAGACTGAGACAGCTCTGGGGGCCAAGAGGCTGTATTTACACAACAGCACTGCAATGGCAGGATTAAAGGACCACAGGGAAGCCAGGCAGAAGCTCCTGCCCACCCTGGCACCTCACCATGGCTGAGGATGCATCCCTCAAAGGAGACTGGTGCCACCATCAAGGCAGTGCACACTGGTGCACTGCTTCAGAGCTGGTGTGCAATCCTTTTTATAGGAACTACTGGGGGAGCAAAAAGGAATCAGTTGCTTGACCTGTGCCCTTACACCAAAAGGCCTGGCTAGGCAGATTGAGCATCACTTATTTTTGACCATGACAGAACATTCTGTGCTGGGCTGCTTCCTACTGCAGTAGCTCCAAACGAATGACCAGACCCAGAGTATCTAACTCTGGGATACACATTCCATACCCTCCTCACAGGTCCTGATCAAGTGACTCTGCTTTTACAATATGGGCAATAAAAGGAGACTGGGGGTGTTACACTCTCTGCCCTTTGTTCACAACACAGGTACTGTGCTTGTTTGTTTGAACTTTAACAAGAGCTTTTTCCCCTCGTTTTCCACAATAAGGCAACAACAGGATTTGATGAAAGCCTTCTGACATTATGCAGCTTGCTCCCCTGCCACAAGTACACCTGTACACACAGGTCTCATCCTCTACTACTCTAGCAAAATACTCTCTTTTCATCTCTTTCACTCAGAAAAACCACCCATAAGCCTTCCCAAAAGGACTTAAATCACTTGAACTCAGGACTGAGAATGGTCTGCTACATTCTCTGTATCTTGCTGAATCCTACAAACAATCTTGCAGAACCCTGGGAACCACGGGATTACAGTCCCTGCTGTCTGAGGATTTTAACCCATTTCATTTGGGATTAAAGAGTCAGTTTAACAGCAGTCCAAACTGCTCTGCTTACTAGAAGATTTTCTGTTAGGTTGGGCCAGGCAGACAGTGCCATTTGACATGTCTAGACTAGGACAAAAGGCATGTTTTAAACCAGATGAGCAGGGTTAGTTGCACCTTAATATATCAGCTGTCCAGGGAGGACCACGTCTTCCTCGTCCAGTCTTCACTGACATGTCTTAAATTGCTAAAGCAAACACCTGACAAAAAGCTCTTACTATCATCTAGACAACTCTATAAAGACAAGCTCTTAAATCATACCCACAGAGCTTGATAATTGTGACTTTGATGAGGGACATGTTCTAGTCTTTGCTGCTCAACAGAATCAAGGGTAGCAAAATCCATTTCTGGAGAATATTACCCAAAAGCAAGTCTAATACCAGAGGAAAAGCTGCATAAAGAGGAACAGCATGTTTGTACAGCCACTGTGTCTTGCTGCCTTGTCATAGCAGACTTGGCAAAGCTGCCAAGCTAGAAGGATATCTATTCCATTATCTTATATCCACCATTCAAAGCAAGAATCCACCTCTCCACTCAGGTCCATAGAATACAACTTTGCAAAGAGGTCGTATCTTCTGAGAAGCTTCAAACTTAGGATAATGCCAGGATAAAACTAATATGTCAGCTGCTTTCTCTGAAGCATGAAGTGTAAGGCAAAATTGTCCCAGACTCCATTTTGTGGGGGTTGCAGAGCTCTTAGGGGAGAACAATGGTTTCAGCTTTGATCTATAATGAAAATTTACCTCATTTACTTCAGAAACAGCAAAGTCAAAAAAGGGAAAAATTAATAGAATTCCCTTAAAAAAAGGAAAAATTAATAGAATTAATCCCATTTAACAGAATGGGATGCCTCTGCTCCATGCCATTCCATTAAGAACCTGTATCCAGGAGTGAGTGTTGACACTTAAAGATTCTGAATTCTTCACCCTTCCAAATCAATCATTAGAGTCCAATGTCCCAAAATAAGTTTAAAACATTGACAAGCTTCTGCAAACAGACAATCTCCTTTCCTAAAGTAGCAGCTTTTCTACATGTTTCAACTATTTCTTTTATATCTTCATGGATCTGGCTCTACATTTTTCTATGGTAAAAAACAGGAAATAAAAATGTTTCAGGAGTCCCAGAGGCAATTACTTGAATCAAAACACAACATTCAAGCACCTTCCCAAACAATTAATAAATAATTTTTCCTTGTTAAGAAAAGCTCGTTTAAGCCAAAATCCACATCATTCCCTAACCTCAAAAGGCAGAAAAGCATAAAACATTTTATTGAAAGCCTGAAACCAGAAACTCATCTACCTTCACTCACTCCAATGACTAAAGAACTCTTTCTATCCAGCTGCTTTCTTCTCCATAAACAGAATAACTTCATAGGATCATACCTGAATACTTCTATCAAGTTTTTTATCACATTCTAGGCATCTTCAGTTTAAATTTGTTAAAATTTTGCAATGTTGGCATTTTACAGTTTTATTTAACAGTGATGGGTTTCAAGGGGAGGAAGAGGGGCTTTAATTTTTTTCTAAAAACATTTCCAGCTATTAACTGGCAAGATTTCCTGTATTTGCAAAAAGTAATAGAATTAAGCCCTACAGCACCCTGGTGACACAAGATGAGGCAAAACATTTAAAAACCTGCTCAAAAACACAAAGGGGGGCAGTTAACAGTGCAGGGAACTGAGGGGCTCCTGCCCATCCCCAGCAGGCTTCCTCAGGCCATGTGGTGACCAGAGACAATCTGGGTACTATCTCTTACCTCAATGAATTGTCTGGATGTGTCTCCATGTGGGACTCCAGCCCATACTTGCAAAAAAAGTCTTTGAAACACACTGGACAATGATAAACTTCATCGTCAGCCTTCTTATCTCCTTCACCGGAGTGGCCATCCTCGACAACCTTCAGAAAAATGGAAAAAAAAAACCTCACTAGTCCAACTTGTAAGCAACAAACTAGAATTGCAATCTATTTGAAGTCTTTCTCTTAAAAAAAACTTGCAGGCTTCATCTGTAACCTTGCTGCAAGCCAACTCAAGTGACTCATCCCTCAGGAGAGCGGGTAAGCAACACAGCCTCTGCACATGTGTAAGAACATGCATGACAGAAAAGGAGGCTCAGTAGGAGATAAAGTGTGCAGCTGAGTCACAGATATATCAGTTCTAATGAGGAACTGTGATTTGAACAACTTATAAACCAATGTGTTTATATACCACTGAACTAGCATTCCTCCCCCTTCAGAAAGCCAGGGGAGCTGTCAGCCTAAATTATTTATGCCACTGAGATACTGCCAACTGCTAAGTCAAGTGGTTCAGGGAGAAGCAATGAACTTCTGCATGTTTTCTATACTTCTCTTCTGATTACAGGGAGAAAAGCATGCACAGAGCAAGGGAGAGTCTGCTAAATGGAACTGCTACTAGCTTGCCACTTAGAGATAGTAAGTGGAAAGAGTCGAGTTAAGTTTGGCAGACAACATACATTTTGTGCAAATGACTGAGATGTGTTAAAATATTTCATAAACAGAACCCTAATGGAAATGTCTAGCCTTCAAATAAATATTTTCTGGTCGTTCTTGCAACTCCAATAATGCAGGATTATGCTACTGTGAAAGAGAAATGTACTGTAGATTTTTTTTTTTACCTCCAGATCAAGACAAAAACAGACTTTAGCTGCTGCTGCTTTTAAAGTAAACTTTTTTTTTAAAGTTTAAATCACCATCCTCCAAGAATACTACAAAATAAATGGGAGGAAAAAAAAAGCTGCAGCAGCAAAGGAATACCTCATCCTCTCATCATCCAACAATAATTATTTATAATTCATAAGCAAATCCAAAAATTTGAACAATAAAGAATTGATACTAGAAATTAATTTTTGATCTCAAGACAACTGTGTTGGCTACACAGGACAAGCCCAGCTCATATACAGAGCTGTAACAAGTCTGTGCTGACTGCACAAATTCAACAGCTGACAATTTAGGAGGTAACCAGGAACATCTTTTGCTTCATGCCCCATAAAGAACCTTTTTTGCAGGTGTCCTCTCCTCTCTGTCCAGCTCAGCATCGTGACTGAGCTTGCGTTTCGAAGAGAATCGCCTGCGCTTCAGCGGCGAGGGGGGAGTGGTGCTCGCTGTGCTGTTCGGATCCTTCTCATGAATCTTCATGTGCCTGAGCAGGAGGGGGAAGAAGACACTGTCAGGAGGCAAATCTGGGGAGGGAAGTCCATGTAAATTTTAATGCCAACAGCACTTCTAAGATTTGCCATTAAAGGATACCATCTGAGATCCCCTAAACTGGCCTGAACTGCTGAAAACCAGCTGGGGTACGATCCAGCACGGGCCCTTTGCAGTGCCTGGCCTGCGAGGGGCTGCAGCAGGGAGCCCACAAGCTTTTGCCCCCTGTCCCAACCCACACCACGCCACTTGCCCTGCTACCATCTATTTCCAGGAGCACCATGCCCACTCCCCATAAGCCACAAGGTCCTGGTTCTGCCTAAAGCTGCTCTCAGTGGAAAAAAAGCACCCCATCTTCAACTGGCTCTCTGTCTAGAGCTTGAGACTGTACCTCAATAGATCTGTATATGCCAACGTCAGGGCAGCAGTTCTCAAATATATTTGTTTCCTTCTCATCCTTAACACAATGGTGCACCCCAATATCGAATTTCAAGTGCAGCTTTGAAGTCAGGATTATCTGGTCACACTGTTACACTGCAAGAGGTATGGCTTGCAAAACTCAGTACTGCCAAGGCATGTTCACAAACCTGCTTTCCCAGGAAAACAACTATTTCTTGTCACAAAGATACAGGAAAAGGGAGAGGGACAGAATTATTCAGGAAGCAATCTCATGAATATCTGTATACTTGACCCACCTGCCTCTTGGTTCTCTGTATTTGCAACTTGAGGAAGACACTGTCGTCTAGTTCCCTACAGTTAGATAGAAGGTATTGCTGCTGTGCTGCTTCTTCTGAGAACTCAAAGCTCAAATTTAAATTTTCTCTTTTTCTTTCTTTTTTTTTTTTTTTTGTAAAGGTAGGGCGTTTAACCTCACTTCAAATTCATAGTGGAATTGAAAAAAAAAATCAAGCGTATGCTCCCAGAGACAATGGAGATTTTTTGCTTCTAATAGCAAGAAATGGGAGTGCAGGAGGGAGCTGCCATTTGTCCATATGACTGACTTCAAAGAAACACAATGGAGACAGTGTTAATGGCACTGGGGCACATCTTTCAGAAGTCACATCCACAGCTAAACTCAGGACAGTGCCTTTTAACATGACTACATGCTATCATGTTCTAACATGAGTGAATGTTGTAACCCAGACGAGTCTTGCATGTCCTCACAACTGCTTGGGTGTTACGACATAAAATCTGTTTTAGTTTTGGATGCCAAGGACATGATGCTTTGAGACAACACACTGGACCAAAGTGACCCACAGCAGACCCCAGTGGAGCTGCTAGGAAGACTGTCTCAATCACACAATGCTTGTTTTTAATGTTTCCATTCACTATCTCAGAAACTTTAAAAAAAAGAAAAAAAAAGAAAGAAAGGCTGCATCTAAATCACTGTCTCAGACTACAGGTGTTGAGGTGTTGTGCAGGAAAAAAAGCACCACAGGTACCTGAACCTGTGCAAGATTAAAATGGCTGTTAGCTACTGCCTGCTTTCAGCATCTGTCAAGGCTGGGGCTGCTTGGAGGATCAGGTCCACACGAGGAAATAACCCGCAGTTCCCCCAGATCCACAGTGACTCCCACTCATTGCACAAAAGGTGGATGGAGACTGCTGACACCTGTCAGTCACATCTATGTGGAGATGTGCCCAGCAGGTTGGACACAGAATCATGGAAATGTTGCTGAAATTGTCTGACCTCTTTCCCTGCTCATCACTGAGCTGGGAGGAGAAGGATTGCTGAAGCTCTGAGCACTGGGCTCTCTCCAGGTTTGACAGAACCCAGAGAAAAGCTGGAGTGCTGATACAGCATACAGAGTGCTGTGCACTCCCCTGCCTTGGCCCTCTGGTAGCTCTGGCACCACAAGCACCAAAGCAACTGATTTATCCTCATGAATCCAGTGCTGCCTGGTCTCACAAAACTTGCAGAAAGGCATCTATAGATATGCTACTGCCTCGTTTTCTTTAATCTTGGTTTTTTTCCCCTGTGGCACTGATCTAACTTCTAGTGCTAGCTGGAGCTTCTTTCATGTGTGACAAAACAACAGCATGAGCTGCACATGCCTGTATTCACACAAGAATAAGGAAGAAGAAATCAGTTATTTGTTCAAGGGGTTTTTGTCCACAATGATAGAAGACAAAATTCAGAAAGCATCTGAGAACAACAATCAAACTTTCAACTGCACAGGCAAACCAAAACCTGGAAGGGGGATTGTGGGTCTATGTTTTTATTATTTCTTTTCAGTAAAGACTGCTTTCCAGTTTCAATGATCTCTTGAAAGCAAGGACAGAGGGTTTTGCTGTGCCCGTCTGTCTCACTAGGCCTGACTGCCCAACCCTCTGGCAGCTTGGCTGATGCACACCTAACCCTGCTTGGCCAGTCACTTTTCAGATAGCTAGAGAGCAACATCAGTCAAGCTAAATCACATTCATCCAGAAAACAAACTAACAACAAAAAAACTGCTATGCATTGGGTGTGGGATTTTTTCCTCCCATTTTCTTTTAAAGTCTCTTTTCAACCATTAACAAGTATGCACAACTCCTGTTTAGCAGCTACCTATGCAAAACAGCTTCCTTAGGGCTAAGTTCTTTCCTCCTGCTGTTTGTCCACCTGTTGAACTCTGCTTGTTTTGATGGAGCTGGCTCCTGCTTGAGAGGAGTGTGATGGCACATCCACAGCATACCAACAGGAAAAACCCTTGGGACCACTAGGTTAGTGCCAGCCCAACCTAGCCCCTCTACCTGGCATGACCTAATGCATGCAAACACACTGGCTCCTGCAAGTCCCAAAAACAGTTCAGCCGTGTTTGCAATGTGAAGTATGCCAATAAGGCAGGGCTTGCTAACACGGGTGCAGCACCAGAGTGGTGGGGGCTTTGCTATGTCTGGAGTCAGTCATTGGCTGCCCCAACTGCTTGCAGTTCTTCTTCCTGCAGTGTGTGTGCTTTTGCCATGCCCTAAAAGCCAGAGCAGAATCCATACCACAGCAAGGACGGTGGCAATTCCTTCATGTTTTAGTTTTGCATATTTGAAAGGAAGCAGCCTAAGCTATTGGGCTATAAACAGGAAGACACCCTGACTGCACCTTTGACTTTTGCTGTGTAGGTCAAACATCACAGTCGCTGTGATAGCTCTATGCATGTGATCATTAAGGAAAAAAAGGAAAATTCCAAAACCAAGGCAGCAGGTTCCAGAGTTCTCAAGTAGAGTCGCAACCTGCCCACATTACAGCCAGCAGGTTGTTCCTTTGGCAGGTTAAGCAAGTTTCACTGCATCAAGTCAAGGGTGGAGAGGAAAAAGATTACTAGAGCTACAGCCCAAGATAAGCGAGAAGATAGAGCCAAGAAGTACAAAGGATAGACACAATCTTCATCTCTCTCTTTTACTTTGCAACATGGATGTCATTCTGCCTCGAGACAACATTTATCACCCAACATGGGTTGAACTTCAGCAGATGCCAAGTCACATCCACATCCACAACCTTTCTTTTAAACACTCCCTTCACTGAGGCTTCTTCTACTTAAAAAGTTCCTAACCATAATTAAGGGGGGGGGAAGTAGTTGTGTTCTTTTACTCCTTCAGAAGAGTTTGCCTTGATTAGATCTCACATGCAACACTGAAAATGTTCAACCTCACTGTTTAGCCTGCCAAGATACAAGAAGAACAGGAACAAAGCTGTGTTTAGAAGTTATTTTCCCATTGTGACTATAACAACATATTTTGGCCTGACAACACTGGCATACTTAGAATGCGAAAGACAGGCTCATAAGTCAGGCTGGCTTTCAGCATCTTACAGTGATAAAGAAAAATGATATGACATTCATCAGTTCCAAAAAATAAACATTCAACACTTTAAGTGAGAATGTAGTTCAGAAAAAAGAAGGGCAAAATAAGGACATGCACAGAAATGCTCATACTCAACTGCAGATGCAAGTCACAGTAACGTGTGCCAGCAGCTCTACAGTGACCACCACTGCAGCTCAGAAGACAGCCAAAATCACACCAGATGAAACTTGGCTTTTTGTTCCTAAATTAAATCAATGAATTGCAGCTCTGAGCCATTCCACAGAGCAACCCAAGTAGAGCAGACAGGAAGGTACAGAGCAGCCCTGAAATCTGCACCTCATAGTGGTTATTAGTCTCTCCAGCAAGTACACATACACTTGGGACAGTGCCGAGGGTGGAACACTAAAATCCAACCATGATACACAGGATGACAGGAAGGAGATAAAAACTCGAGCCTAGTATTAGGGAGGACTCCTGAGCATTAAGTGCCAGAGCCTTGATTAACCTCTCAGAGAAAGTGGTGGGAACTCTACTTAAAATTAGACCAGAAAAAGAACCAGAAAAATTTGCAAAAAATAAACCCAAAATGAAAAGAGGAAACAAAGTCTTTTTCAAACATGGTCTGATCCACCTCTGAACTAAACTCTTAATGTTTAAGAACTGCTATGCAAAAGAAAGGAAATAGCATGCTATACACTATGCTTTTTGCAGCACAGGTGCATGAGAAAAAGCTCTCCTCATAATCTCTTCCCTCCCCCTCATCACACAAAGAATTTCACAGGTGAGCCAAGAGGATCCAACTGTGCTAAGACTGTGTGCCAGTCAGCCCTCCCAACAAAGTCACATTTTTTCAAGTGCTTGACTGCCTTTCATTCCATCCTCCCCCTGAGAATCACCTTCTGCTTCCCCTCTTCTGCCACAACTTTCCCCTCTCAGGGTCACATGAACAGGATGACTAAGATGATACTGCACAAGAATTCCCCTGGCTTCTTTCCTTTTTTTTTTTCTCTTTTAAGACAAATGGGTAGAAAAAGCTTCCAGCCCCACACTGTAATGCAGAGCATGATTTCAGAAGGGTGACTATTCCACCAGAAAAGCAGCAAGTGAGTATTTTGCTACTTTACATTGAAGAAGAAACTTCTGTAGTAATAGGCAAATGCAGAACTCAAGTGCCTTTTTCCTTCTTCTCTTGGGGATGGTGTTGGAACAGTGTCTATGGGAGGTGACTCATGGGGAGGGTGGGGGAGCATGTGTCCTGCTGAAGTGACATGCAGCTCCTGCTGGTCACATCCCAGTCTTTACCACATCTCTAAAAAGGGCTGATGTATTTTCTTAATGCCAAAGGGATTTGCATGTTGATCGTATAAGCTTTCTGGAGGTCTCGAAACAGGGCAGCCTACAGCTTCAATGCCAAAACCAGAACGTGGGCAGGTTTTGACTGGCTGGCTCAAGGCTATAATGAGCAGCCAAAGCTGCTATCCTGAAGGAGGCAACTGCAAGATGCAGCTGCTCCTGGCTCCGGGTCCCACTGAATTATGAACAAAACCAGGAGCTTCTGCTTTGCATGCAGATAAACCCGATCATCCCTCAGCATGCATGGGAATCCCTCACCTCTTAATTCTGGGGAGAAAAAAGCACACTGTAGCTGCACCTCAGGTTTCCATGGCTCCTGATGAGCTTCAGGTCTCAAAGAAAAAAGGCCTGTCTGGCTTGGAGGCCCAGGCAAAAGGAAGGTGTGCAACAAAAGGGTGCATTTGCAGCCCCTGAGCAGGGTTCAGGGTTAAGCCTCTCCCTTATAACTATGGCAGCACAAGCACTGCTGGCTTTCAGTCAAGAGAAGTTTGTGCCAGGTAGGTCTGATTAGAAGGAGCAGCATGTCCAGAGGGGGAGCAGCAAGCAATTTCACTGAGGCCTGGTTGGGAAAGTCCCAGCATCTAAATCAAGATTAATTCTTGAGCCCAGAATCCAGCGTATGTATAAACACCCTCCTCCTCCCTCACGTCTGTGGAAACGCAGTGGGGAGGCCAATGAATCTGGGCATTATCAGTCCAGAGAGATCATCTGACAGTATCAAGTTCAGGTTCTGGCTTCATATCCCACATATTATTATAAGTTTCTCCACTTTACCACTAGATGTACCCTATACTCTACTGTATCACACATGATTATTCCTCATCTCCCCCATGATTTCTAGGCAGCTTGGTATCAAATACAAGTGGAAAATCCTCATACATCTGATGCTTATCTGAAGACAAGGAAGCCACACATCCAATCATTCAAATCAAAGACAAAGAATAAAAATCAGTGCTTTCTATCCTTCACCTTATTTACAATACACCTTGTTTTTCCCCTTACAACAAAAAGAATTACTCAATTTCCCAAGCTAGTCTGGGAAGGACTGAGCTGGTCAGTACAATTTAGCTGATTCAACTGCTTTATGTCTTTCACTGTTTTGTGTCTCAAGTTCTTTCACTTGCACTGCTCCTCCCAAATAACAGTAAACAAACTCCAAAGAATCATAAAACCCTCTTTCAACAATTAAAAAAAAAAAGTCTATCCTTCAGAACATTGTATCAAACATCTCTGTTTAGAAAAACCAGTCTGCTCTGTTGAAGCTTCAACTCAGTGCCATGGTATCAGAATGAGCAGGAGTGCAGCATGCATCTCAGATAGCCTGAAATTTGGACCATGATGCTCTTCAGGCATCATGAAATGAAAAATGTCTAATAAAGAAAGAGAAGACAGCCTTTAAAATGACACTGGCAACATCTCTTTTCAAGTATTTCTATGTCACATTATCTCTGTCACTGTTTTTGTTTGATTCTTCTTAAAATAGGGTACTTTAGCCCAAGGTGTCTGGAAATATAGGAAGACACAGGGAACTTCTCTTCAAAGCCCCTGCCATTTGATATGTACAGGAAGTAAATCCTAAACAAAGAGAAAGTGAAGCAGCAGTACTTTTAGGAACAATTATTTAATACCCTGCTGGTAAATCCCTCCTTAAGAGTCTTGTGAATATGACTGAAACCCAAAGTCAAAAGTGCAGTAACATTATGCCCGTTGTTTGTTTGTTAAAACTTGTAGAGAATCTGTATTGACAATGTATTTCCAGTTAATTAGCAACATCACCCACTTAAGAGAGCAATCTACTCAGCCCTTGCCAGTTGTAATCACAGGAACCAAAAAGATGAAGGTAGTTTTGCACATCAGACATGATCGGTACTAGAAAAGTTTCTATTTGTCTAGTCTTTTTGGTTTTTTTTTTTAATATTTGTATCCTCAAAAAAACCCCAAAATGGCCCCAAAAGCCCTCAGACACACACACAACTTCCCAGTGAGTCAAGAGACAGTCAAACACCAAAATCCCAGTCATATGGGAGACTCCCTCCTGCAACTGCAGAGCAATCTCAAATTCCAAGTACCCCCATATACTCCAGTGGTATCCAGTGTTGAACCCTGGCACGGGACAAGCCAAACTAAGCTGAGCAGCAGAAGTCTCTGTGGCTTTGCTGGTAGGAAAGTCATTGCAGCTCACGCAGGGAAAGGGTAGGGTGGGGCAAACAGGTCCCAGGAAGGATCAGATTGGGATGCCCTGACTCGTTTCAGCCGCATGTTTGCAAGCGGGCCCAGCGGGAGCTGATGCCCCTGCTGGCGCTGCCCATGGCAGCCAGGCACTGCCACCCTGCCGGCACACCTCAGTATCCTCAGGGAGTCTCCAGAGCTTGTTGGTGCTGTCTGCCGAGGCTACCGTGGCCCTGGGGAGCCTCCCCACGCAGCAGCGTGCGGTGGCACGTGGGTGTAGCCGCCCCTTGGCACCCCCCAGGCGCCCAAGGTGCCACACAGACACGGCCTCAGCATCCTCCCCAGCTCAGAGCGGCGGCCACACTGCCTGGCTCCCGGCGCAGCGAGCTTCTCCCAGCAGACGGCATCAGTAGGGGGATGGAAGTGCCATTATTCACATCCAGCAAGACTGGCTGGGGGTGCTAAGGCTGAAAAAGCCACCAGTGATTAAATCTGAATGATGGCTTCCAAATCTCTTTTCAGTGCCACCAGGACAGTCCGTAAAGTCAGCCAGTGCCATGCAGCTGCCAATACATGATACCTAAGGACATATGATACACACACATGCACACAGAGCATTCTGTATTTTTATCCTGGAGAAAAATTTTGCTTTGCTGTGAATACGGGCAAGTTGTAAGCATGAGTGAGAGGAAAGATAATGATCTACAAATCCAACGAGGTGGGGGTACCACTTCTGAATAATTATGCTGTATTCACATTTAAGTAACTACTTGCTACATAGACTCAACAAGTTCGAACAGGCTGAAATTGATACAACTGCATTCCCAGCTTTGCTCAAAGTTACTCCTATTCCCTAACAGCACCGTTGTCAGAACACCTCAAAGAAAAAAGGGAGACAAATATTTGCCTGATGATGCTGTGACAGGGAATAGATTAAAACCATGCCTCCAAAGCAAAGCTTCCCAAAGGACAGCAGAAGAAAGCAGTTTGTATCAACCCTGGTGTAAGGGAGGGCAAAAGTGGCGGAAACGCAGTGTGAGCTACCCAGTACCACTTCACCAAGCTGTTATGTACAGAGCACACCTAAATTAACAATGCCAAACACTGCAAAGAGACTTCCAAGCTGTAAGAAACTTTTACATGGGACAAGATCCTCCTTTATTAAACAAGATCCTTCAGAGTCCACCGCACTTCCTTAAGCTTGGAGAAACATGTATTAACAACAATAAAACTAAGCAGAAGTAGTATTTTTTTAAGTGTACCAAAATCTGGCCTGGGACATTCTGAACTGTTTCCTTCAATCTTTTTTGGAGATTTATGGTTTACAGGCATGTCCTTTAGTTACCACACTATATAACCTTATTCAGTTACTTCACTGCTGATTTTTAGGGAAACTTAATGTTTAAAGTAAACAAGTGTTATTAGATGGTAAGGACAGTTAAACCCATTTTAAATTTTAGTAACAGGGGGAAAAGGAGAGAAGGAAAGAGAAAATTAGAGAAAGTGTATCACCACAGGGAGAAGTTTTATCCTAAAGAGCAAACACACTCGAAGAAGTCCTAGGTATGTCCTGCCTCTCCTCCAAAACCACACCCTTTTCTTAACGAAGCAAACATAAGCCCCAGCTACTTCCCAGAACCAGGCAAAGCCCTCTTGCTGTTGGTTCCCTCTCACACTCCACTGTTGAGCAATCCTGATGGCACAGCATGGAACAACTTGCTGCGTCACACAGCTCAATAAGGAAAAAACAGCCGGCCACAGCACTGCTGGGGACCCTGTGCAGATGGAGCCGAGTATCTCTCCCCGACACACACACACACAAACACATGCACACAGACACATGCAAGGAAGCTGCACAAGATAAGGAAACACATCTTCCTTAAAAGCAGGGTCTCCACACTACCCCGCTATCAGCAGCCACCAAGTATCACAAGGGGCAAGGAAGTAAAAGGTTATCACTGCGCACACACAAACTGCAAACTTTTCCCAGCACCGAGGACGGCATCCTAGCAAAAGAGGTTTCACGTGCTCAGCCCATTTCCTCTCCTGTTCCTGAACATGTGGTCCTCCTTCCTCACAGCATTCCCTTGCTGAGCAGAGAAGCAATAGGAAGAGGTTTCACATCTTGTTACATGTCCATTTAGTCAAGCTGGAAGCAGAAGTCCCTGCGTGACCTGTGCTATTTTTACAGGAGTTTGGAAACTTCAGGCCTCAAGTGGAATTCATTCAGTTCATGAACAACTGTCGCCTTACTCTCTCTATTCTCTGTCTGAAAATGTCAAAAAAGCTACCACTGAAGTGTCTTGGCTTCAGTGGTACAATAAATGAGCCACACAGAAGTTATACACCTTCTCTGTTTCAAGATATCTTTCCACATGAGTCAGCACTGGGAAGTTGACTCTAAGGATTTATGAAAAAATCACTGAGACCATTTAGCAAACTTCAGCTAAGAGACCAGCCTGAAGAACTCAGCATATCTGTAGATACCCTCAAGAAACAGAAAGCAGTATTTGCATATTATGTACTTTTTAACAGTTGTATAATAGCACTACTACTTTAAAGACTGTCTCTTTGCCTAAACTGTGTACATCATACATAAGAGCATCATGGTTCAACAGCCCAAGTGAAAGGACCTGGCTAAGTCCAAATGACAAGATTCCCCTCACTTTTTTTTAGATTTTTTTTTTAAACAGCTACAGAAGCTTCTCCAAATGCTACTACTACTGTTAGGGAATCACTTCTTTTTAAAAGAGGGGAAGAAAGAAAGAGGAAAAAATCTGCTGACCCTGAGAGGGGGTACATTCTGCAGTCTGCTGGTTCCAGCATGCTGAACGAGAACAGGTTGAGCAGGTTAGATACTGAAGGGAAAAAAGGTAAAGCTGGAAGACATACATTAAAGGTGGAATGACAGCAACCACAAATGCAGTTTGTGATAGACTTTTTCCTCATTCTCGTGGGTACTTGGCCTAGGAATCTTTTCAGAGGATAGGAGGAACAGAGGGAATACATGTTCATAGGAGAAATGATGCAAGTATGTCTGCTGTGCATGCACAACAGGCTGAACAAAGATTACTTTAACATACAAACTCTCCCAGCAAACTTTCTCACCACCAGCATTTTCTACACAGAATCACCCAACCGAAGTACAAACTGTAAGACAAACTGTCAACCAAAAAGCGAACAAAACAACATGTTATCTGCTAACCTTGAGAGCTGACATGTCCACAAGAATCACATGTCAGGTTTATGGCAGAGGACTAAAAGCACCTCAGCTTCTTGCAAATATCTCCTGGATTTTCTAGTGCTTGCTAAGTTAAGGCTTGTATTTATTTTGTAGCTCTTCAAGGTGAGAAGGGGAGGAAACATCCCTGAGAATACTAGACCTTCAGAGGAGGTGATATTCCTGAAAGGGTACTTATGAGGAAAGATCAAGGTCTTGCACTGCCATGTGCTCTGTGACTAGAGTCTAATCTGTCAAGTGGCTTGTGCTTATTTGAACTGTGACATGGGTAACAAAGCAGCACTAAGCTACGCTCAACACGCTCTGTTATACGGGAGATTTATGTCGCTGCCCGTGAGGAGGGTGGTATTACCCTGCCACGTCACAGCACCTTCTCCTCGACACAAATCACACCAGAAACCTACACTCATTAAGAGCGTTCCCCTTTGCTGCCTGCAGAAAACCAAAACATAAGAATCCACAACCTTACAATGCACAAGATTAGACTTTGCTATTGCTTAAAGGCAACACACACACACAAAATATCTAGGACTGAAAAGCACACTGAAGTCTTTCTTCTGTTTAGGTACTGAGGAGCTCTGGAGATGCAAGTATAATGTTGCTCATTGTGTACGCTCAGGTTCTCAAGAACAATGGAGCTAATTAAGGTCCGCATATAAATCTTAACTCTGCACTTCCTTGCTTCGCTTGATTCTAATCAGATCTCAGCATTCATGTTTTTGTGTTCACTTCCTTTGCTGTTCTTTAATGATAACTGAAGGGGGATACTGTCCAAGCCTACAAGCAGCATGTAACCCATCTGAAACCCTGGCATCTGCTTTCAGCTCTGAGGGCTCACAGAGGTTCTGTGGCACAAGAGATCATCCAGAGTCTTTTACTGCTGAAGATACTGGTAGAGGGGTTTTTTTGAGCATTCTATTTGTGAGTCATGTGAATTAAATAAAATTTTATATATAGTCTTTCCAGAAGTAAATCTACTCAGCAACAGTGAGCAGACAAAAGTTTCTTCCTGGGACAATTAAAAATACTATAGTCTTCGAATCAAAGATACAGAGAAAAAGACTCTTCTCTTACTGCCATATTGTTGTTAAAAAGGCTTGCATTCTTTCTCTTTCTTTCTCTCTAATTTAACCTTCTTCAAAACACAGGGGTCCCAGCAGAATACCAAACACATATTCTGGATATTATCTGCTGACAAGATAGAGACCAGAAAGCTTCGCTCCGCCTGTTTCCCCATCCTTATTTACAAAATGTACTAGCAAAAAATGTAACAAACATTTTTTAACTGCAAAGAAAACCCAAACAGCTATCACATCTCACCTGCACCTCACAACTACAGTCATCAATTACTAGAAGCTGAAATTAGTCCTTTGTGTTCATTATCCCTGCTGAAGAATTAAGGCACTTGCATTTGCTGAAGCTTATCTTTCACTAGCATGCTGACAGTGGTTAAATCATCCCCCCACATATAAGGACTGGATTTAAAAGCCTGTAGTATAGTCTGGCTCTTAACATTTAAGAGCACTGCTTACCAATTACTACACTGAAATAAAAGCTCCTTAGGAGATGACCAAAGAGACATTTCTGTTGTGCAAGACAGTGAGAGACAGCTTTTTCACGTGTGAAGTGTCAATCATTTTCTGTGGGTGAGCTCCTTAGCTATTTGTTTTTAGCTGCAAGATCTTGTATGTTCAGGTTTTCAAAGCTACACCAAACTTCTACTTGCAAACCACCAGAAAACAAACCATGTTTTAATAAGGCAGTTCCTCTCCTCTTATGAGGGTAAAAAAAGAAAGGTCTTCATTGCATTTGGCTATGCTCTGCCTCCAAAACTCCCATCTTAAGCAAATGCCAGCCTGCATGTGCTGGACAACAGAGTGCCTATTTGTACTTAGAGACTGGGCATTGTTACTGTGCTGCACCCCACAAAGCAACACAACGTACTGGAAGCAGGCCAATGCCATAAACAACATGGGAGTGATTCACAGGTGGAATGCAGGCAGAGGATGGATTCAGCCAGATCTTGAGGACACTCTGCCTAATGGATATTTGCAGAGTCACAGGTGGCCTGTGTGCATGCCTGCCTGTGACACACAGACTCTTGTTAAAGGGAGCAGGGAAACCACTGATGTGCACGCATCTCAACCCCTATGCCTTTATCAGCATCCAACACCCATTTTCTGAGCAGTGCATTACGATCTTCCAGACATGCACGCTCTTCATGGGCCAGCAAAGATGGCAGGTTAAAATGTCAAAATTCATGGATTACCCTCCAGCACGTGCATTTTCTGTCTCTCTCAGGAAACTCACTCAGCAACACACAGGTGCACACAAAGTGTTGTTGCAGGAAGACTTGAACTTCAGAATAGTACCATACCTTGATTAAAAAGACAGCTGCTTATCTCTCCACAGTGTATTAAAATTAGAAGTTTGGGAAAACTATCTAGTACTGAAAGTAAGATTAAGAATGAAAGTGCTTTCTTAATTAAAAGAAGAAATACCTTCTTTGATAGGACCCTTTGTAAGAATGCTTCAAAGCATAGCTTCTGTGATCCAGATCTTCCAATCCAAGTTTCAAAGACTTCTGCATGTGGTTGTTGCATGTGGTGTTTAACATATGCCAAAGGAAAAAAAATCCCTAAACTTTGAGACCTGCTCCTGAGATGGTACATAAACAGCCCACAAGTACCTAACCAGGATGCAAATAAAAAGCCACCCTGAATAATTTTGTTATGTACAGGGCAAGGAATGGAAGAAGAGAAAGAAGGTAGATGCTTGCTACATTTTGGTTTCATATGAAACACTGCAGTTACTTTGCATTACCGGACTTATATGGACAGTCTGGAGAAAACCAGACATGGACAATGCTCCTTCATTTACCAAACTGGGGAAGCTGTGCCTGAAATACATGTATTATCCCTTCACTCTTTTCAGACTTGCCACAGAGCCTTTAATAGCTTCCCATTGGAAACTGGCAGGAAGGTCATTTCTCGTCTCCCTTTTGGCATTTATATCCCATTAACATTTTCTAGTTGCATGGAGATCATGTCTTTGGCAGGGAGGAAAATGTGACTTTAAAGTGATAGGCACGGACTATCCTTAGTCACAGAAATGGAAAAGGAACTGCTGGCAAAGTATCCTACCCCCAAAGGAAACACTTCTGGAGCAAGTGGAGGCATCGCCCTTCCCACTGAAGCCTGATGCATGTTTTACTTGAATGCAACACAGTAAGTCAAGTAAAATTTTTTTCTCTACCTCAAGGTCGCTTGCTAATGTTCGAAAACCACAGCTACAATCCACAGCAGCAGCCTAACTCCTCTGTCTGCATTTTGGGGAGAGGCAGTGGCAGAGATGGAGTAAGAGACTTGAAACCTCCTATTTGGTGTCAGAGTCTAGACCCAAAAGGGCTCCTCAGAGTTGGGATTATTCAAAGATAAACTCCCTAGGGTGTTACTGTGACAGTACAGATGGAAAACCTTTGGAAAGTCTTTAGCAGTTGCAATCTTTTGACTGAAGACAGTACACTGGCAATCTCCAGCTCTTACAGAGCTACAGAAACTCTTTGTACACCCCCTTCCCCTCTAAATAGTTTATGCTCCTGATGGAGATATGAATATTCAACTTTAATTCACTGTGACTGAGAGAAAGCCATAGGGTCTCTCTCTCTAGCTAAGAAGGTGGGGATAAGGCATATCCTAAACCGAAGGTTTTCTTATGTACTGATCATTACAGTGCCAGTTACAGGAATGCTGAACTCAAAACTACTGTGATGTAACTCCTTCCTCCAAATTCTTAAAAAGTCCCAAGAAAATAATGCCCCCAAATCCCTAATCAGCTCCTGATGCTAGAAGGCTTACTATTTCCACAAAGACTTGCTCTTTCCAGTACTGGTCAAAAAGAAACCTCTAAAAAACTCAGCGTCATCTCCAGGTCTTCTCCAGAGCAATTCCTGACACTGACACCAGGCAGTGACAGATCTTCCAGCTGCTTTATCACATTGCACCAACCCTCCACAAACGGTAGGAGCAGCACTGATATGGCAGCAGACAGTCTGACAGCGCATTGGGAAGAAGGACAAAGTCAGCTTTTTGCTCTGGACATTGAGCACTCTCCAGAGACCTTTGCTCTCTCCAAGTGTGACTGTGAGCCACAGAAGGCTCCTCAGGTCACTCCTGAATAGCCTGGCAGCCTCTAAGAGAGTTTTCCCAGATACCCCAGGCTCAAGGTTCCCACTGAAAATCCTGGCCAAGAGTCAGGCTGGTCAGAAAAGGAAGCAGGTTTTAACCTCTTTTCCTTGCTAGTGTTGCACAAGAGAACCTTCCCCCTCCACCCCAGTCTGCTGTGCCCATTCAACTTGACTTGTTGACTAGGAGCCAAGGAGCACAACAAAAAGAAATTGGGCTTCATGTGAAAGGCTATGACTCATTTACAAATGAAGAGTTGCATGTATTGTGGGAGTCAGGAAGGCCAGCATCGATTTCACAAGTGAAGAGTACATGCAACACCCCAGCCCAGCTACACTGTGAAGAAGAGATGTGCAGGAAACAGCATTCTCACTCCACAAAGGGTTTGGCTATTGCATAGAAGTTTTACTATCATGCAAAAGAGCACCGAGTTTTTTCCTCCCTTGGTGAAGTGAGGGTGGAAAAAAAATACTTTCGATGGAGATTGTGGGCACTTGAGAGTGTAACAACATTTGTAATCATTTTCTAACCCAGAAAAGCAATCAAAACTTGTCTCTTTCCCTCCTCTACACAGCTGAATGTCTAATGATGTGGCTGCTTTGAGGCCAAAAAATGGATCAGAAAATTCGTTCTGTGATGGAACAGCACTCCCATGGCACAGTATTTCCCTGGACAAAACCATTCCATTGAACTTTTTCCCCTAAAATGTCTTTTAAAAGTCTGGATTTAAAAATAGTATAGACAGCTAAGAAGAGCCAGCACGTGGAAGAGGGGGAGAAAGAGAAGAGGGGATGTACATGGCATAACCCTACACACTTTTCTCCCCATTCAGATACCAACAGACCAACTTCTACCTTGCTGCTCTCCTGTGAATTAAGCATATGTGGTGTAAGTGCAGTAATACCTGGGAGGCTCCTGCAGGACCTTCTCAAGTTACACTGATTCTTCACCAGCTCATCACAAGTTTCTGCTAAACCTGTAACACCTCCCTCTGATCCCATGCTCTGCAATGGTCCAGGGATACCACAACACTGGCTACCAGGGGCACGTGAGAAATTTTTTTTTCCTGGTTTGGACACACATATGTCACTACTTGGATACTGTAGCACAAAAACAGAGAACAATACAAGAACTGCACACAAAAGCAGAGAAAGATGGACTTGTGCTATCATCTAGCTGGTACAGAAAAACAGACATGGCACCACCACAGACATGGCCTGCAGGAGTTGCACATGAGGCAGGACCTGGCAAACAGGTCCTTGCTCCAGAATCCTGAGGCAGGAGCAGTTTTGAATGAGATGTGAGAGGCATTCAGCCACAGCACTGACAGTGCATTGGACATGATGCTACAGCTAAGTTTGAGATGCCTGAAAAAGGAATTTACTTCACACCATCTTAAACTAGAAATACCTGTTTCAGAAGGAGGTACTGGTGTGCAAAATTAATATCTTCCTTGTGAGTATGTCACAGCACCAGATAAAAAAATTTGATTTCACTTTGCATTTATCCTCATCTGCCTACTTGCACATTCATGCTTTCCCACAGCAACAAGACCTAGCATTATAGTTGGTTACAGCAACAAGAAAAGCTTATTCACTGAAAAAGACCAAAGGCACAGTCTGCCAACCACAACTCTCCTTTAGCAGAACCAGCAAATTTCTGTGTGCTCATGATTTTGCTTGTCACGGGTCTGGGGTCACTTCTTGCAGAGATACCAAGCTCAGGAACAGCTTTTTGCTGCTGCAGGGCAGCCCTGCACAAGAAAGAGCTTAACAGGACAGGCACCTATCAGATGGAAAAAACTTTTAATATCAAGATTTTCCTTGCATGAACTTGGGTCCTTCTTAGTGTGGTCAGTAAATACAGCACTCCATCCTGGTAACTTCAGGCATCATCTTGTTCAGAGAAAAAATTAAAACCAAACTATCTTCTCATCAGAAGGTTCTGATCTGTACTTTTTTGGGGCAAGTCACTGATCCTGGCAATTCTGGCTACAAATTTGCTACAAGAGCACACTGAGAATTGCAATGCAGGGAAACCTGAATAAGCAAAGGTGACTACATCAGTCTCTCATAGGCCTGCAGTCAAGTTTCAGGGGAAGCCTTCCTTTCCTGCTTCTAGGAGGGCATAGGAGATGCCCAGTGAGCAAAAACCCACATACACCACATAAGAAGTCCTTCAGCAAGCCACCCGAACACAAGGGACTGACCATCCCTGAGTTCCACCACTGGAAGTCACCCTTGGATACTGACAGTGGCATCACCTGCAACTCAGCAGTAGCCCTGCCTTCCCCACGTCACACAGAATAATGACCCAACCTGGCAAACGTGGCTCACGACACCTCTGGTCAGATGAGTCAGATGTGTGACTTATTCAGAGCCCAAGGCCAGTATCTCTTTGTGGTTTTCCCTTCTCATTTTTTATCTGTCTTGCCAATTCTCCCCAGTTCCAATCATTATAAGTTAAATAAATATGGAATTACAAAACTGCATTCCCTCTCTTTTCATGTAAGTGTTTAACATGAACAAAATGATAAAGAAAACGTAATTCTGCAGGACTACGTTGCAGGACTATGTTATCTTTCCTACTGTCATCAAAACCACCCTTTCATTCCACCTACAGCACATTGCTTGGAAAATTGCTGGTAATAATCATGGAAAAAAGACCTCTTCCCTTTCACACAGAACCAGTCCATAACCAGCACTCCAGCCTTTTTGCTTGTAAGCAATATTCTTTTCCACCACTTGTCCTGCAGTTTCTTTATAGGTTGTAAACTGTTTGATATGGGGACTAAAGCTATGTGGGAATCCACAAAGCCTTAATCAGCTCTGAGATGTCCCACCCATGCAAATAAATGAATACTGAATCAAGGGATGGGAGAGGGGAAGGAAAATCCATGTGCTTTAACATTTTGTTTCCTCAGCTGATAACTATACATATTGTTACATCCCTACAAAGGAAACTACGTGACATACATTTGGAAATTCGGACTACAGAGAATTTGCCAGATCTATAGTGCAATAAGCTGTCCATAGTAAAAACAAGCATTGATGTATGTATTTAAAAACAAGATAAATATACCAAACAGGCATCTTTGTGATGGCACTTGAATACCTAAGTACGTAACACCAACAAAACCGCAGATGTTCTAATACAACCCTCGAATCCATGATTCTGAAACTACAAAATTAGAAGCTCCTATATAGCTTGGCTATATATTTTTGTCCCCTGAGAAAAATCAATTTTTCATACTACTTCTATTACTAAACAACAAAAAAAAGCCATAACAACTCTTGATAATACTTTAAAAAGCTACAAGACCTTTCTGAATTCTGATTTCCTCCCACTGCTTAAGCATCCCCCAGTAGCTGTAGTGTGTGTGTGTTATGCCATATTTGTAGGTCACAGATACTCCACATTTCCTGCCCAAGTGTCTTTAGTCAGCCTTCTAGTCCCTCCAAGGAAACCAAAGAGCCCCCTATGCTGTAATCCTTTCCCAACTCCTGGGACACGATCAGCACTCACCTGTGCATGTTTCCATTGGTGGTGAAGGACTGTCCACATACTGAACATTTATAAGGCCTTTCACCTGAGTGCACCAGCATGTGGCGATCAAGGGAGCTCGCTGAGCTCAGAGACTTTCCACAGATGCTGCAGGAATGGTCTGTCCCTCCAGTGTCAGTGTTATGCTGGAGAAAGCAATGATTTTTTTTTTCATTGAACGCCCCTTCTGAAGTGCCAGTAAAATATCAGCAAGAACTATAAACATCTTAAATTAAGCTGCTCTAAAGAGCCACTTGGCACAGCACCTTATAGGAAGGTGTGCCCTGTATATACCTCTCCTCCCCAGCCCCCCCCCAACTCCAGCCCCCCTCCTCCCCCCTCATCTTTAACCCCTTCATGCACCAGCCCAAGTAGCTGTTTCATACAGCCTGCAATGTAGCATTTCTGCTGGGTCTGCAGCAAAACAGGATACAGAGGGACTCAGCAATGACCCATCAGACAAATGGTACCTTGGGATACTTTAAGATGTGCAGTGGTTTGGGGTTGTGTAAGCAGTAAGGAAAGAGGATGGAATTATGAACTTCACAACAGAAGATACACTCAAAAACAAATACTATTTAAATATATTAATTTTAAACTGATTGCATAGTAAGAAATCAGAACTAAACTGCTTCTGAGTGCACATGCAAGCTTCTATGGCCATAAGAATGCATTACAAGGTCAAGTTATGGCCATTAGCTACTGTGCTATATGTACCACTCTTTCTTACTTGCATTCAGAGACTTGAAGATTTCTTCACATACAAAAAACCCCCCAAAACCCCAGGAGAGTAAGAAAAAAACAATTAAGTAACAGTTGCAGTAAAGGAGGAAAAAACTGAAGTAATAAGTATCTAGTGAAGCCAGTCATCAACCACACCTTAGCATCCAAAGCAGAACCTTCTGCTAGAGAAAAGGGCAAACCTCCTTATTAAGTATGCATATATTTCAGGAGGAGCAAGAACAGGCCTGTAGCTGACAAAAAAGTGCATTATCCACTTAAGAAAAAAAAAAAATTCTGCCTCCCAAAACTGCTATATCCTGTAGAAGACTGAGAGGCTCTTCTATACTGAGATGATTTAAAAATTGTGTCTTCCTGCTTCTTAATTTGCATGACCAGTAGAAAGATCTGTACTCAAACAGGATAATAAAACAGGACTTATGCCTCTTGATGGAAGTGGTTTTCCGGATCCTTAGGATACCTTAAGCTATGCAGAACAGGACATACATCCTTGTTTGAGTCACTGGGTGGGGGGTGGAATGCTGGGCAAGGAAGGGAGGAAAAGTACCCACCTCGGGGTTAAGTTTGTGGGGTGTGTTTTTTCAAGAAAATGCAAGGGAAGGCTAAAATAAAAGTAAAACAATTGAATAAAGTTTTAATGGAAGCATTTCATTGGCTTGTACATGGAATTGTTTTTCACCACTGCAAAATGCACCCTGGCAAACCAGACACTCTTACTCTAAGTAAGAAATCAAGAGCTGGCAGTCTGCATACCTGACGAATGTGCATAGTTAGCTGGTGCTGTGTAGTGCAAATCTTTTCACACAGGGGACAGGTATAGGAAGACTTCTCTTCTTTTGTTTCCTGTGGACAAAAGATAACAAAACAATCAGGAGAAGTATAAAAGGACTAGAAAGCTGTTAGTGATGAGGGTGGAAAAACAGAATCCATCCCAAGTACAAAAGGCCACTGCTAACAGAGTAATTTGCATTTATACATTTCTCATCTGATAGATCCCAATAAAGTTTCAGAAACTTCTGAATTTATAAACAGGGGCCACTTCAACTAGCACAGAAATGCAGCAGCTGTTTTAACAGCACACAGATACTCAGCAGTAGCAGGAAGTGAGGCCAATTGCAAGGAGCTCAAACTGCCAGGAGGAATTTAGCTGAGCAGAAAGTAATTCCTGGAACATCATCAGTATAGATGGAAAAACATCATTATTCTTCCCAAAGATTTTTAATGACACAAGTTGTTGGAACTTCCGATTTTCACCCCATCTTGGTGGCAAAGCACCATCTCGGTGCCCTTTTGTAGGGGCTGTATGTTTTGCTCCATGGCTGACTCAGAAGGAAGAGTGGCATTTACTGAATCATCAGCACCATTTCCTTTAGCATCCTGTGTTTCTGCTGGAAGCATCCCATCCAGGCACACCGGCCAGGCCCCACCCTTCTGAAGCTCGCAAGATCTGATGAGATCATAGCAAGAAAGAGGTGACAATGCAGGAGCCTACGTGACTCCAAAAGAACACATTATGAACCCCGTCATTCCCTGCCCAGGTGAGAATCAGGAGTAACCACGGCCAAACCACCACTGCAAACAATGAGGCCAACCAGAGAGCTCAACCTGATTGAAGTATGCCCTTGAGACACTGAGCAAAGCCACCACTCTTCCAGCCAAGGCTGAAATGGTACTCTTGCAGGAACCAAAGCTGTTTGCCTGAATTTGTCCACAAGGATGGCTACTGGATGATGTAAAGGGCATTTTCACAACCTCATCAGGAAGCCCAGGCATGGCTTCTGCACCAATGCCTGTATATTAAAAGGAAGATGATTTGGCACTGAAAATTAAACCTCAGTTTTCTGTGAGAATGATGCACACTTCTAGTGACAAGACAGTACAAAAACCATCTCTGCATGACCAATGGGAAAGCAGAATATTTATGCCAAAACGACATTTTTTATTGAAGTTTTTTGCTGGCTATCTTAAGTATCATTAGTAAAAGCTTGAAAACAAACAAAAAGCAGAACCTGTTCTCAGCAGCTCTTTAGCTAGAAGTTGATGGCTGTGGGTGTGTCTATGCATTTCCTCTCTCCACATAATTCTCTTCCCCCAGTGACATCCCAAAAATCATCAAGTCAGAAGCAACCATTTCCAGGTTGTCAGACAGAAGCATACACAAAGAACATTGAGAATGACTAACCCAAGTCTCTATGACAAATTCTCTGGCGTGTTAGAACGGCAAGATGCTGACACAGTGTTAGAGAAAGTTGTTTTTTATGTCTCAGTAAAGCAACATCCCCTCCTGGATGATTTGGGGAACCATTCTAGAGAGTCCCTATATTATGTTTTGTTTTCAAAAACAGGGCCATAATAATTTTGCATTAACTTCTGTGACCTGTGGACATGGATGAAGAGCTGTTTTCCCATTTTGCCTGAAGTAAATAAGTCTTGAGACTTTGTTTCTTAAATTAAAGGATTAGGTTCTCCCACTTTTCCCCACTCTTCTGCTTGTACATGTTTTTCCAAGTGCATTTCAGGCCTCTGCATCCCAAAGGTAATCACTGTAGGCCACACATACAGGCCAAGGTCTAATGTACTAGCACTTGCAAAACATTAGAAAGAAATTATGAAGTCTGAACACTGAGAGAAAATTAAAATGCATTATCTCAGTGCCCCTCCCCCATTTTTATATCCAAGCATGTAATTCACAAACATTCATTCCATCCTACTTATACAACTTTAATTTTACTACATGCAACCTGACTGTGAAGTCATGTTCATCTCCAATTATACTGCACCCTGTTAAAGTTGGCTCAAGACAGAGAACAAACACATTGTGCTGTGAGGAAAATCCCTGCATATGTGCTGACAGTTTAGATGATGTTTAATCCCCAGGCTATTTCTGCAAAATTATCAACCCACTGCTGGTTTTTTGCCCCCCTCCTCTTTAAATGAGTGCTGCAGTTCTACGTGATGCACTTGATTATTTCAAAGCCTGCTTTTCAGACTGCCTTCTCTTCAAATCAGCAAATTAACACAAGATAGAGTAATTACTGGTTCACCTTGAAGCAAAGATCAGAAACACACTATAGCTCAGCCAGAGCTGATTAGTATTGAATCTGGGGTTTATTATTAACTAAAACCTAAACTTTCTCCAGTGGTCAGACAGGCTACATGCTGCATACCGTAACACAGCTCAAGCAAATCAGTTTGACTGACCCAATCAAGAGCAAAAAACATTAGCATCCCTACTGTAAGACTACCCCCATTCACCAATTTAAAACACAGCACTCAGCTACCCCACCAGAGCCAAGTTGGTGAAAACACAGTTCTTGAACTGCAAGATAAAATTAGCAGCTCATTTGTCAGCTACTCTCCCTTTAGTAAGTCAATCTGGCACAATTGCTCTGCATTCAACTGATGGCCAATGCTTTTAGAGTTGTTGCATTGTCTGGTTTTCTCCAGCCCAAAAAACACCTCTGTCACACTTATTATTTTCTTCAAGAGCAAAGCAAATGAGAAGTAAAAATACATTGCAGGTTGATGTGAGAACATGCTTATTAGGCTATAGGTAGATGGCAGGGCAGCCCAGATAAAGTCAGCATTATAAAGAGAACCATAGACTTTGGGACAAAGGTTCAGGGCAAAATGTTTCACTGCCAACTCATGGGAAACAGCAATCAGACCCAGAAAAACAGCTGTTATTATCCTTGAAATTATAATAAGAGGCATATTCTGACCAGAATCTGAGGTCCCTGCACTGCTACACACTAAAACAATTCAGTGCTTTCATTCTGCTATGCTGAAAGTGGAAATTTGCTGTATTAGAGTCTGCTAACAAGACTGATACCCACTTAATATTTCACATCTCACTTCTGTTTCCTCAGTAATGTAGCCATTTGCCCCTCTGGCCTTAACAATCTTTCAGCCTAAAGACAAATAGGCTATTTACTATGTTTTCAATGTATTTGTTTATTTTTATGCCGTAAGAATCCCTCTTAATCCTGTCACATTTACTCTTGAGCTTCCTTTGATTCGATGCCCACAGAAATACCAGGTGGAATAAAGGTCACCAACACTAATAAACTTCCCTGAAGCCAGACCACATGGTGTACCAGTGGACAGCTGTGTAACAGCACTGCCCCGAGACTGGTCTGGACTCCAGTGCCTCACTTCACATGATGAAATCAAGGAACCAGAGCAGCCCCTAAGAGAGAGCACCGTAAATAAGCCTTAGAGCCAGGTGCTAGACAATGGGATCCCACAAACACAGCTGTCTTTCCCATTCCTCATTTAAGGATGTCCATTCACAGCTAATGGCTTTTAACTCCTTTCATGCTAAAAAATCCAAGACAAGTCTGTCAACTGGGCAGCTATTCAGCAACCTATTAATAAACTACTATAGGAACATCACATGAGTCATGCCTCTCAACCTTTCTGGTCCCTGTTACATCTTGATTCGTTTGCAAAGTCTTCAAGTTCTAAAGTCAAATGACCACAAGGATTTGGGGGTTTTCTTGATATTTTGCAGCACCTTCTTTGGTGGAGTTCGGCCCAGCAGGAGGAAAACACGGATATAAATAACCACAGCTTAACTGATACAACTCTCTCCTTTCACTTGTTTAGATCAATATTGCTATCAGCTGGTGCCATCAACTGGTAAATGGAAAAAAACCTGATAAAAGCTACATATATTTACTCTGCAAAATTCATACAAGGCATTCTGCTCTTCAGGCTTTTATTAACAAGAAAGTTAAGGGCACCTTACACTACCTATATGAACTGAGCATCCTGATGAATGTTTTGTTCCAGAACCACCTTTAACATTAAATCACTTGAATCTTCAGAAGGGCAGCTGCACACTTAGTGAACGCAAGAGCCTGGAGAAAGGATGCAGCAAGACAAAATGACAATTCTTAGGTGACTTTGTTGCTGCTAGGGGCATCTGCTAGACCAGCTAACCACTGCATGACTCTGGAGCTAGTGCTCAAGTGTTTCATGAGTGAATCCAAGTAAGTGGACCCCTTTGATTCCCAGTTTTCTAAGTTATGGTCTGGAGGGATACCAGAAAACATACACAGAGGAACAATGGCAGAGGCAAGAAAAAAACACTGAGAGGAAAAAAGGCAAAACAGTCAAGGAAACATAAATTACATCTTATCACTTTCCATGCAGCTGCTTGTCCCCCCCTTTTCCCTCCCTGCATTTGTGTTTTTGTACCTGGTTCCTCCTGCCAATCCGATTTGGTGCAGGAGACTTTGAGGGGGATTTGACATTTTGAGAATTCCCGCCATTTTCAGCAATCTTCCCCACATTCATCACTGCTGACATCATGGCGTCAATGGAGGACAAGTCTGCTCCGTCCAAACTGTTTGGTGAACCTGGTGATACCTTATAGCTGTTTAAGCTTTCCAGATGCTCCTCTGGAATTAAAAACAAAAACACACATAGGAGTTCCTAGGCCATCTTAAAAAACCCCAAACAACCTGCAGTACTTTCAGCTGCCTGTAACTCACATCATGCTCGGCTGGATCACCATGGAACACAGGCAACAGGCCATAATAACTGGAGTTCTTAGATCAGGACAAGCTTCTCATATTGGAATGCATAAGACAAAGTGTACTTTTTTCTCATAGGACATTCACATTTTCTTCATTTTCAACCTTAATTCAATATGGAGCTTACAGAGTGATTTACTTTGCACTCTCTTGCTGGGAAATGGTATCATTTGTGGTACCTTGTGATCACCATGAACTAGCAGAGCAGTACTGATGAATGCACACTCTGGCAAGCACAATCATTCAAGAAGGCATGTGTTTTAAACAGGACTGCACAATTAAGGCATTAGTAACACAGTGTAGGGTACTGCGTTCTGCTTTAAGCATGGTTTAAGCCAGCTCTGTATATGGAACAAGCTAAAGTAGCAAAAATCCAACCAAAACAAAACCCTGTATCCTCCCTATTGCCTCTTTACTGCCACAGATGGCACACGTGATTTTAGTCTACCAAGCCATACTAGTCCATGGAGCATATGTGCTACATACATGATTAATGTCACATGATTAATGGCACAGCTAAAGCTGTCCAGAGTCAAACTTCTCCATCACGTGCTGTAAGTAGCAGGGATGCTCCTATTTCAGATACCAAACACAAAATACACCTAAAATCTCACCTCTGGTTTCTCAACATACAGACATGTCAAACACAGGTAACACCTTCCATTTTCCTCTTTAGGAGTTTGAAAAGGAAGATGCTTTTAAACTAAAACACTCCTTTCCCCCACAAGAAGTCTCCCTAACAAACAGGAGCACCCTGCAAGTCTACTGCTCTGTCACCTCTGGTGGAAAGCACAGAATCTTAACGTGTGTTGTGAGAAAGTCACTGTAACAGAAGAGTATGTGAGGGTGAACAAGGAAGAACATGCTTATCTGTGAACATTTGATCTCTGCATAATACTGTCTTTGGAACATAAGTTTGAGGATTATAAACAGGTGGTTTTTTGAGGCAAAGTTATGTGGTGCCAAGTTACTGTGAGCCAAGAAAATCTTAGTTTGGAAGCCTGCAGTGGTAGTTGAGAATTTATGTGCCCATGCTTCTGCTCAACCTATTTTATACTTTTCAGACAGATGAAAGTTAGGGATAGGAAAAGAAATGTATGCACCAGTGCTTCTGCTCAATATATTTTATACTCTTCACACAATAAGATGTATGGATAGGTGAGAAATGTTTCTACATTCCTAATCAATGCCCTAATTTACAGTCACAGAGCTAGTTGAACCAGTTACCTTCATCTTTCTCCCCTGATTGAGTGTGGCTCTCTTCTTGGTTGCTGGTCTCCTCACTTAGTGTAGTATGTACAGTTGCGTCTGGCTCTTCAGCCTCTTCTTCAGCAGCACCCTCTAGCACTATGTGAGGGAGAAGGAAAAAAGAGAAAGGGAGTAAGCTTTTCTGGAAGCCATTTTAGGAAAGAAAGACTACAGCCCTTTATTTTGAGGGCTCCCCTGAATACTACCAGATAGGTCTGATAACAGAAGCACACAGACGGTGCCAGTGCAGCCAAGCACCCACTCTCGTAAGTGCCCAGGCACTGGGCTGGGAGATGCTGCTGATTCTGCCAGTGGCAAAACCTGGGCAAACAAAGAAACCCTCACCAGCCTGGTCCACAGTATTAAGCCAGCAAAAAATGGAGGAAGAGAGCACAAGCTAGCATATCACTGACAGTAGTCATACTTGATTAAGAAGCTGGATGAATATTCTGCACCTAGAGAATTCAGGTGATTCAATTTCATACATGTACTGCTCCCCTCTTCTCTTCTTGGAAGATTAACATTTACTCCAATACATGAATTCATGGTGGCCACCTTCTTCCTTCTAGCAGTGCTGAAATTACTACAGAGGCTTCTGGGACCATTTGGCACATTCCTCACATCCAGTGCCCAAGGTTCCCACATGAGTTGAAGACATAAGTAACCACTGTATGTACCAACAGAACTCCTCCACGCCCTTTTCTGAAACCACAAACTTATCATGCTATCATTGGGGTTTAAGGAAGGGTGCCTGTTCTCTCTGGAGAATGACAGGGCAGTTAAACATAATTTTTAGAAGTGATGGGGAATGATCAACATATGAGAAAACAGGAGTTCTCTGCCCACAGCACTCATGGCTATAGCTTCTGGAAAAGGTTATTTGTAACATGGAAAACTACTGATACATTTTTAACAGAGAAATGCACCTTTACAATCTTACAAGCAAAATGTTTATTTCATTATGAAAACAAACATGCTATGGACACTTCATCATCTCAGATTTACAAATCACATCCAGTAAGCTTCTTTTATGAAGAGAACAGAGACAGTTGCCTTCAAACCACAGTTAAGAGGGTTTCTTCCTTTCAAAAAAAAGACATTCCCAAGGACGACATGCAAATCAGTCATGCAACACATCTTCAAATGCTGTTTGAACAACATTTGAAAACAATAAATGTCCACGTTGTCCCAACTACCAACAATTTAGAGCACCCAAGAAAAGGCAGGCAAAAAGAAAGGGCCCACCTTGTGTCAAGCAGTTCCTCATTTCACACTATGCCAGACAAAGCAGTGGATTCAACCTTCCTACATTTAGCTACCAACCTTCTAAGGAGCAGCACACAGATGATCTGACACAGCGAGCCACTGCAGTCTAGAGACAAAACCTGGGACCTGACTAAGCCCAGGGAGTGTAAGGCTCAGGAAAATACCAACCTCCTAACAAACACTGCTTTCCATCTGCACCTTCAAAACCAGAAAAACAGACTAACCTGAACAACTCAAAGTAACTTTTCCCTAATTACTTTTGTACTTTTCTGTTAACAAAATACTAGTGATCCCGGTGACACACGGATTTCTTGCTCCAAGGGGAGACCAAGCACCCATCCTTCTGTGTTTTCTCCACTAATTATGGGAGCCGTTTATTTGTCTTTATTTTTTAATGGTTGTAACCTTACTGTTATTTTTTGTTTGTTTTTTTAAAAGGTCCATCTCTTTCAAGAGCAACATAATTATTTCTTTCCCCCCTGCCCCCATCTTATTTTAATCACTTATGTGGTAGCTGACTTACTTTTGAATAAAATAAACAACAGAATTATTTTCAAGCCTGGCCTAAATCTAAAACCGCTTGCTCTATCTGCTTAGCACTACCAAAAATAAAGACTAGTTTAAATTATTTGGAGGTATTTCTGCTAAAAAAAATAAGTGCTTTAGTCCTTAAAAAAACCCTAAACAAACAAAATACACAATTCCTTCCAAAATACACATATTCATTCCTCTTTCAGTCAATACCTAGCACATTAATGTCACCACTGATACATCCTGGAAAAAACCTATTGTGTAACTGTGAAGACTCCTGTGTTTGCCAAGGTAACTTTAAGACAGCTCAGCAGCTTCCCAGAGAACTACAGTCAGAATTCCTAGTGTTGCTTTTAGCAACACTGAAAATGGGAAATGCTCAGAAAGAGCCTGCAGAACAGGCAGGCATACATGCACATTAAAAAACCCCTACCTACTGTTTCAGAAAAACCTGCCAACTTGCTCTCTTTTTTTTTTCCAGGAGGAAAACAATGTATTGTACTATTACAGCCTTACATAATTTCTAGGAGCCAAAGGTTATTTTTCCTTTCTGAATCGAAATACCCTCCTCCAAAGGCAAACAAATACATGCAGAGATCTTGCTCTTAAAGCCATTTTCTGCACATTAAAAATTTCCAATTTTGAAAGCAGTCTAGAGATCACAACTGAACTGTTGCTGTGTGATTTACCTATGTATTTTCCACTCTCTTGCATAAAACAAAAATGCACCACTGAAAAAAGATGCACCACTGAAAAAAGACAACTGCATGAGCAGCACACACCAATTTCAGAAGCGTAACTTTCTATTTGCAATAGGATATAGAAACAATAAGAACGCTGGGCCAAATCACTCCTTCCTGTGGGAAAACCCGTGGCAGAGTGCCTTTGGGCAGGAACATACTGAGAGATTTCTCCTGCAGCCTTGTGATGGTTTTTTTTTTGTTTTTATTTTTTTTTGCCTTGGGTTGGTTGCTTGTTTTTTTGGTTTTTTTTTTCCCTTTAAAAATTGCATCACTGAGGATGGGGAAGTATTGGGATTTTTTTTCCACAGTATCTATGAAATTCAAGGAATCAGACAGGCAGCAACCAGCACAGATGCCCTATGCCATACTGCCTTCAGGACTGTAAACCTTCCCAGCTCACACCAAACGCCCCTGCTTGGAGGTTGTGCTGATAGAGCCTCCTTCCTCCCTCTCCCCAAAAGAAAACAAAGACCTCCAGGAAAAAGGATAAACAGGAAATAATCTGAGAAACAGTGCAGCTTCAGGTTGCATTCAGCATCAGACCAAAGCCTCTAGGAAACAGGGAAGTGGTCACAAGCATTCAAGTCATCTTCTACTTTGAAGAAACCCCCCAGTGTCACATTCATCCTGTGTGAAAAGGAGGAAAAGCAGAGAGAAGTGACTAAGCAAGAGTGCTGACAAATGGCAGGGGGGACAGGACCAATAAGACAATGCAGCCCTCTCTGCATGGCCACACCAAGAGACCTGTCTCTTCTGCAGGAATGTGCTCCTTCCACTTGATGAGGTTGCTGAAAACATGAAAATGGGGCAACTTCCATCCCACAGAGCACCCTGAGGGGCCTTTAGCTCCTGCTTCTGACACTGGTCCACCCCTGATGCCCCACATAGCGAGCTAATGGGAGAGTCACTGCAAAAACAGAGCTTACAAAAAAAAAAAAAGAAAAAAAACCTTGTTGCTTCCCATTCAGTCTGTACAGGAAGACACTTGCTAGACCTATTTCCTCCTTTGGGATAAAGTGTGATTCCACTGTATGTTAAAGCTGAGCCCATCAACAGTTACTCACCCTGCTTTGCTTATATGTGTATTTATTTGGGGTTTTTTGTTTGCTTGTTTCTTTTAAGACCACTCTAAACAGCTACAGCTGTTTCTCCTTCTGTGAAGAGCATTACGGATGAAGCAAAAAGGAGAACACAGGCCACAGGAGAAGGAAGAAGAAAGGAGAAAAAATGATGAGTCTTCAGAGTCACAGTCATTTGACTTGCGACTGAGAGGCAGCAACACAAGCACAGAGCAGCACGTCCTGGCCCCTGGGAGCTGGTACAAGTCTCTGTTCCAGATTGCTCCACTGTCTCTGCACATGAGCTCTCCCTTTGGAATAGATAGGAAGAAATGCACAATACAGGCAAGAAGGGGGAAAACCTGGTACATAGCACAAAGCTGCTCATTGTTCTGCCTTCCGAAAAAAATCCACATTAACGTTAAAAGTAGAAGCCATGCACTAATTGGCCCAGGGAAAGATTAACACTCTTGGCCAAATACTTTTATTGGTTTCATTAAACGTACTGTAGTATTTAGTACAGAACACAGTGGGGGAGAAGAAACAGGGGAAAGAAATGACAGGTTTAGGAATGTGTACCCCCCCTCCCCCCCCCCGCCCAGCACACATTTCAGACCACTTTTTCCCATGAGGTCCAAATAGGAATCCTGAGCCTTCTTCATCATTTCCATCTTAGCAACACTATTAGCTTAGTCAAGGCTTTCCCACTGTTTTTTCCCTAAGTGGCACGAAAAAACCCCAAGGATCATTTAAATGAAGGCCAGACCTGCTAGTATACAAATTTAGACAAGAACAGAACTTCAAAGAGAGATATCGCATTTGAATAAACAAAGTTTACTGTTTACCCTTGAGATTACAATACCTAAGAATGGCTACACTGCACTCCAAACTGCTTCTATGCACTGGTCTCTTACTAAGCTTCTACACAGAGGAGTAGCTCTTACTCCCAGAGCACAAGGCAACACTCCCAAGCACAAATGGTCACTCCCACCCCAAGAGAGATGCATGCTATCACCTGCACTACCTTTTGAACAAAATTTCCCATCAAAGCTGGCAGGAAGGAAAAAGGGTGAAAAGACATCGTGTGGGAAGAAAAAAGGGTTAACGCTATTCAAAGCACTGCCTCAAGGCAAAGGAAAACCAAACAAACAAAGTTTTCCCAACTGACCTTTTTTAATACCAACTCTGCCCTTGTTACTGAAGTGTTGGTGCTGACTCTGCACCCCAGCATTAGAAAATTACACTGGGAGCGTCACCTCACTGTCCCCACTGCTGGAGCACCAGCACAGAGCAGCCCATGGGGAAAGGAAGACAAGCACAGACAGAAAGACAGTGGCATGGGGATATCTGGTGGCCACTCTTCACTTAACAGGAAAACCAAAGAATGCTACCCCAAAGCTTCTGAACTTGCACCTGTAAAGTAACATTTTCTTCTACAAAATAACCAAAACCAAACACAAAAACAACAACCAAAAGGAGTAACAACTCTTGAAGGGTACTCTCTGAGCACCAAAGAAGACAGACGCTTCTCTCTCTAGAAACTCTCTGAACTATTAGTAATACAATCACTTTACCTGTGTTAGTACAGGTATAATACTTTGCTTCTTGAAATAACCCTGTCAGTCTACAACATCCATATGTCTAACTTGTACACAGATGGATACACCCAGTCACGGAATAAACAAGTGAAGCACATGCTTATGGCCATGCCTTAAAACTGAGCTAGGGATGATCTTCTGGTGGGAGTGGGACAAGGGAAGAGGCTCTAAACAGGAACAAGATGATCACTGTATTTCCAGACTATTTTGCATGCTGTTGCTATAACACTGAACAGTTAGGCTAAATTTTAAATATTCCGACATATTTATTCCTCCTGTTTTATTTCCTTGCAAGCATGATGGGATACATGTGTGCATTTAGTTTTTATGTAGTTTTTTAAAGTCCTTTTTTGGTGACTTATGGACCAGTAATGCTCCTCAGGACTTTAGCTCAGATGACCAGAAGCTTGTCTCCATAAAGCATACCAGAATTTGAACTTAGCTAATGCCTTTAGTGAATGACAACTCTGAATTGCCACAATATTCTGGCATTACATTGGTGCAAGACACTGAAAACAAGGAAGTTGTACTAATATAACAAAGAGACACCATACAGGCAAAGCAGGGGTTTCCTGGATGAAATCCACCTTCATGGTCCAACTGGTTCACGGCAATGCACACAGCTACCAGGCAGCCTTAATAAAAAATGAATTCTTGCCCATCTCCTGGGCCCTGCATTCCATGTGCTAACTTGAAGAGGGAAGCCATGTTTGCACGTTTCACAAGTGCTGCGTGCTGTGAGAACAGCCCTCATGCACGAGCCTGTGGTCTTGCTAGACTCGAAAAGAGAACTCAGCCAAAAGCTGCCCTGGCACCAAGAGCGAAAGCGAAACGTGATGGCCCCATGGCTCCCAATAGGAAAGCCCAGCACACTTGGTAATCACCTCATAGAGTTAGACCTGAGCCTGCACTGAGTTCCTGACCAGCACTGCCTTTTTCAGGGATGGCAGTGCCACACAAAACACACAGAACTGCAAGAACTGCAATAACCTATGGCTGCATTTAGGATCAGCAGCTGCTGCTGAATTTTGAGACCAAAGACATATCTATGAGCTGCTCCTCATCTCTATTGTTTTTATCAGCCTGTTGGTGAGTACCTGGCCCTCCAGGAAGCCTTTGTCACCAAACTACAATCAGCTTCAAAAGCTTGCTCAAGCAAAAAGGATACTGAGATTTGAAGACAGCTTAACAAACCTGGGACCATGAACACCACGTTTAGGCAACAAAATAAAGTCAGGGCAACAGGGGAGTAAAACAAGTGGTTCTAAGCAGACATCCCTCCTTGCCTTCCCATGTTGACAACTGCAAACACCCCTCCATCCTCATCCTTGCCTGGCTGCACAGCTGTTAAGAGTCCAGTGGGAAGGGAGCCTGGCTTCCCCCCGTCACTGGGAATCACGGCAACACATGGGAAACACGGAACAAGACAGGCCTTGGGCTTTACCCAGCACATCCCCTCCCCTGCGCCCTCTCCACTGGCTGAGGAGGGACACAAAAGCAATACTGTCTGTCCTTATAAGCTCTGCTTTGCATGTGTTCAGGGAGTGGGGACAGCTGTGCGGACGGCTCGCAGAGTTCCAGGAAGTCGATGTGTTACTTGGCTTTAATTCCAGTTTATTTGCCTTATATGAAGTGGCGACCCGAGAAAGTCCCTTCACGTCTCCCCTGGCCTGGCACTGGCTGCAGCAGGGCAAAACTCCTTGGGACACAGCTCGTGGTCTCTCCCCACACTAATCAGTCTTCCCTAGTCCAGATGCTGCATCTCTCCTTCGGGCCAGGGCTGGCTCACATCCCACCGGGCAAGGGGACAGCCTTGGAACACAGTGTGGGAGAGGGTGGGAGTCCAGAGCAGAGCCAGACACTGGAGGGAGCAGGCTCTGAGGGTGGGATGGAAGTATCTTGCAAAGGCAGGACAGATCAGGCAAGTGGCATCGCATCACCTGCCAAACTACTGCCCACAAGCCTCGAAGGAGCCCAGGACAAGGCAAGAGAGCAGAGGGGCAGGGGAAAGCTGAAGCAAGGACCACCCCACTGTATGTGTCTCCATGCCCAGCAGGCTGAGGAAAGGGAGATGCACCTGTCTGAGGTTGATCCCCCCAGCAATCCTGGGGAAGTGCAGCCCTGGGACACAAAACCTCATCTCCTGCTGCTGCTGCCATCTCAAACAAGCAAGAGGGGATGAAGTACTGCAAAACGAGGAAACACTCAAAATGCAGCTTTGTGCATTTGTTGCTCGTTTTTTTTTCATTTTCACTTTGCCCTGACAAAACCACTTGACTTAAAACCCTGGAGGGAACACGGGGGAAGCTATAAGTTAATGTCCCATCACCTGTGTGCCTAAGCGAGTACTGTGCTGAGGGAATGAGATACTTGTCCGAGAGCCCAAAGGGTAAGCTAGATGCACTGCACTAGGGAGAGCCAGATGGAAAACATTTCTGAGTTTTCCAGAAGAAAAGAGACCTCCCCTTCAAATGCTGTGAGTTACAGCACCCCTCGGCTCTGACTGAGGAGAGGCTGCAGGCACGCAGGGCGGGCGAAGCGGGACGCCGGGCTCAGCTGGGTAGCTGTGACGGAGATGCTGACATCCCCGACAATATATGGCCAGTCTAAACCACGGGATATCTTGTCCTTTTAAGGTGGGCCAAGAGCAAGCATCTGTGCAGCAGCAACAGCACAGCCCCAGCCTGCCATCAATAGCCCCTGGTGTCACTGAAAAAACAGGGGCTCCTGTGCCATACCAACCGGCTGTGCAGATGCCTGGGCACCCACCCTGAGAGGAGACAATCCATCTGCTTGTTCCTCTGCACAGCATCACGGAAACAAGGAGGCACATTACTAACAAGAGGAAGAAAGCCACGAAACCATGCGGCTAGGCTGCTCCCTGGCAATTGGTGCCTGCNGGAAGGAAGGAGGGCCTGTCCCCAATCCCATTTCTGTCCCTCACCCTGATGGCCAGCAGCTCAGCCAAGGGCAGCTTCGGAGCCAGTACTCGAGGGGAAGGTTTAAAGCAAATCTCTGGAGGGAGAAACAAGCCAACATTTCACCCCCTCTCACTTGCTCTTCACGTGGTAGCCAGAGCTGCGTGTGTGAGCAGGACGGGTTCGGCAGGAATTAGAGAGGCAGGATGAATCACACTGAGGAAGATATAGAAAATCTCCCGTGCTACTGCCCTGCCTCCCGTGCAGTGCTCTGGTTGCAATTCTCCTCCTCCAAGGTGAGGATTTAAAGAGAGTTTCAAAGAGGAACTGAAGGCACAGGCAATTTTACAAAAATCATTCTGAAAATAGGGTAAGCTACACCAGGAAAAAACTCTTTCCTTCTGGAGTAGCTCTGTCCCACATGGTGTTTCACCACTCTAACTGCATCCATATGCTAGCAAACACAGGCAAGCCCAAGGGAGAGAGCATCAGTTTGCTTATTGCAGAGCTCTCAACTCATCCTTTGCAGCCCAACCATACTGTCTTTGCAGGAGATGCCAGCACACCCTCTGCTTGGAGCACTGTACCAGGTACAATGCCAAAACATTTTATGCTTCACAAGATAACACAGCAAAATGAGAAGAGAAAAAGTAGAAATTACAGGGATTTGAACTCATTTCCTGGTAGTAGTGTCAACCACCAAGATTTTATCACGAGCATGTGAAGTCTGATGGTGCTACATTACTGCACAAAATCTCAATTTTTTAAAGTCAAAATTCTAGTTTTTTGGCTTTAAAAAAGAAAGGACAGAGACATTACATGCTCAGCAAATTATAAAAAGCAAACTGAGGTGAAAAGATTAATTTTAAAGCCTCAAGCTTTTAAGGATAACCATGAGCTTAAATGCTCAACCTTAGTTTCTTAACACACAGGGATAGCAACACAGAGTGTCCCTTCTCCACACAGTACATTTTGTACTCTGGAACATATACCTTCCAAAACTAAAATGGCTTTTTTAAAGAGAGAAAAGAATTGCAGTATCACATCACGTTTCTAACATTTCATTTAAAAGCCAACACAGCTGCACTTTAATGTTATTTAAAGATGGAAACCTCCACCAAATTACCAAACTTGTTTTAAGCAGAAAGAGATTCAACATGCAAATATTTTTTAGATAGAATGATTCAAGAGTTTGAAACTCTTCTCACTGCTCTTTTCCAGGGAGCATGACTTGCTGACAGGATTAACTACTGCCAGGCTCACGAAGCTGGGAGACAGCTGCCACATGGCAGCCATTTATTACAAAGCTCCACTCCTCTAAAGTTAGGAAAGAGGCAGACTGTTTCATCTGTGTTATCAGCAGGGTTCCTCTGCCCCACAGGCTTTAGTGACTAGGCTTTTTCTAAACAAACACCTCCTTTTCTCCCCCACCTTGTTAACATCATTATCTTCCTGTCTTCTGCTTCTGGTCAGCACAGGAACTATTCCCCCTATCACATCCTCCAAACAACAACAACAAAAATCTGTAACCAAGATAATTTAACAAGTTCAGAAACACAAATCATATCCTTACCCCCTTCCCCTGAAATAGATTTTTAAATCAGGGACTTTGAGCTTGTAATTTTCAGAGGGGAAACCACATGCCACAGGGAGGAGAAAGAGATATGCTGGAGCAAAGGGACGCAGAAGCATCCTGTACAGCCCTCCCTCTCCCATCCACCCTAGGAGGCACTTGTGATATCAGCCTCCAACTGCTATATCCCAAGGGCCTATACAACTCTTTCATGAGCAAGGTAAACGGTAGAGCACCTTCCTAGCTTGTATCTCCACGCTAAGCAGACTCTCTGCAGACCCACAAGCCAAACATCTGCTCTGTACCAAAAGATGCACAACCAGATCTCAAGTAAAGCAACTCCTACAGTCTGCTAAGGACCAGGAACAGATATAAACCATCAATATAATCTCCATGTGATATTAAGCACAACCATCAGCTGACATTCTCCTGGTATTGTGAGCCAGAGTTAAAAGATACAAACTAGCTGTGTTCATTTTACTGGAGGTTATTCTAGATATATATTTGCCACAGATGCCAGAGTACCAAAGATCACTCAAACTGAGGTTTATTGCTTCCTCCAGGTGAAGAAATCCAGCCTCCAGAAAAACAGCTCTCTCCCACCACTGATAAACAAGGTGCCCCAGTTTTGTGAGTACACCCACTGGCTTATACCAGTGGGTAGTTGGCCTTTGGGCTTCTTTGCAGAGCTCTAAATTCTGAAATACAAAGTTTCTTTCTTGGTTCACTTAGGTAAATTAATTTCAGCAATAGATAGTGCTGGCAAGCTTCTCCAAGTTGAGATCCACACAGGAAAGCCACTTGGAAAATTTTAAACAGCAGAGCTACTTGCCCGTGGTACTCTTCAGTATGAGTTTTCTTTCTATTTTGAAGTAAACACAGTGCAGGTAACCTGTGGGAGGTGCTTCCAGCACACTGACAAAATGAAACAGCATTTGTTCATTTTCATAGAGTGCAACACGCATGCAAAGAAAGGCATGGGGATCTTGTTCATCAATTTCTTAGGGAATCTGGAAGTCCCTCAGCTTTATCAGAGAGTACAAGAAGCCTCCTCAGAACAACGCATCTCAATCTGACCTGAAAAAATAGACATGTTCAAAACAAGAACTGCATACACACACACAAATCCCCCTTCATCCACAACCATATCCAGCTGCTGACCTTCCAAGTTCCTTGTAGTATAGTCTATGCTCTGGGACTTTAAAAGCCTAGCAGGCATTTCTAAAGGATTTTACAAAGTACACTGGCCTGGCCTTGTAAAAGCTCATGAGGAATCCATGGAGGTCATCGTGCAGCTTAGACAGTCTGCAAACAGCATAATCCACGTGCTGGTGAGGTAAGAAATGACCAAAGTCGGGCGGATAGGCCTGAAGACTTCTGCAGGGACTGTTTCCTCCAACAATGCTGTAAACCCTGGAGGAAATGCCTGCTGATCTTCAAAGCCCTTCAGTAGGAACAGCCTTAAGTTTCCTGAACATGAGCATTCTGGTTGCGATGCCACAATCCTCTTAGGCATACAGAGAAAAACATAAAAACAAAGGAAACAAAAAAAAAATTAAAATCCACTAAGGTTAATAACTGCAAATAACCAGCAAGACTGACCCTCTACTTTGCAACGAGCTGTCGGATCCATCCAGCAAAGTTTTGATGCTCCTCGGCACAACAGCCACACGGATCAAGCAGCAGCTTACAATCTCTGCAGCTTTCCTTTTTCTATTCCAGGCAGTCCTCCACACGTGTAGACTCCTGGACAGCAATACTCAGTTGTTCGGACTACGAGGGGATGCTACAGCTGTGGCTGCACAAGGTGTCCACCGTAACTATAGCAAGGCCACTGCAGTGTGTGCTGCACTGCCAGCAGAATTTTAGGTACAGCCTTCAGTTGCCTGACGGGTTTCACAGGCGACCATGAGTAAAGGGGAGTCTGGACACCTGCACACTGCAAAGAATTGCAGGAAGTTTATTTCAGGAACGCTGGGGAAAAAAAAAAAAAAACAGACAAAATTGTGAACAGGTTTCTTCAGTAAGTGAAGTTTCAAGTTGCTATTCCTCCAGCCAAAAACGTCTGCTGCTAGTCCAAAACCACCCTCTCCTTCCAAAAAACCAATTCTACTGCTAGTGCTTCACACATTTCCATCAAACAGATGATATAGACAATTCTTGAAACAATTCACATATGAAAAGAGAAATTCATTTCCTTCTTCTGACTCCATTGAGATATACTTAACACAAACATTAGCCTGAAACAAACTAGTATGAATTGCATATTGGTTCAACCCCATTCTGGGTAAATAGTAGTTGCAAATAGAGAAGAATGAACAACAAAAACAAAAAGTGATCGTGTGGCCTGTGTACCCAACCCACCCCAATTTCTGCAAGAGGACAGCAAGAGTTTGCCAGTGGAAACTTGACTAATCACTTTCATATATGCACACATAGCAAAGCAACATTGAAATATCATAATCAGACCTATGATACTGAAAGTCACACTTCTTTTGAGGAGTGATGCTTCCACATTTACATTTTCTCAGGCATATAAACATACACACCCACACAGCCACCTTCTTTTAATTCTAAGCATGAAATCACCTTGCTTTCAAGTTTTAAACCAGTATACACTACAACAGTATTTATATTTACATTTATCTTGCTAAGGTCACTCAGAATATACAACCAGAAGTGAAGGAAACCTTACGTATTTTGAAAGAACCACAAAAGAAAAAAAAATCTGGTATTATTCATTGATTAGGTTACAACTCTTTCAAGGAACAAACTATTATTTCTGCCCAACTGATAGATTAAATCCTCCAAATTTCTCACAAAAATTATGTTCATTCAGAACAAAAGTAAAGGACAAAGCAACCTCAACACGAGAACTCATATTTTCACTCGGATGCTGAACAGCAGGAGCTGTTTTCCACTTCCAGTTCAAACATTATTATTTTGTAGTAAGTTTTATATGCCTCATGGAATTCAACCATTCAGTATAAAAAGATAGAAGAGTTCAGGGAACCACTAACCATCTCAACCTGTAAAGCAGACAAGCATGTCTTATGAAGGAGTTAAAACAAGAAACTGAAAGGTGAATGCAAGCAAAACCACTAGTTGAATGTATTATTTTTTACTGTAAGGTGAAAAACTTTTCTTAATCTACCCACTCATTTCACACACAGTAATTTGCAACTATCATTCTACCAAAAATTAGAAGAGAGTTACCACCAGATTTGTTTCACTCATTTCTTTGTGTGAACTTCAAATGGGGTTTCTGAAGCTAGAAGATTTTGCCATCCCTATCTACTAACAGCTGAAGACAGAAACTGGCCCTTTCCTTATCTGTTAGGGTCTGGCATGCCACGACGGCTAGGAAGGTAGGCACTTTCATAAACAGAAACATGTCCAGCATTTTCATACCAAACTTGAAACAATATTCAATACAAATTTGACATAAAAAAATATGCGAGCTTAAAGGTTCAAAAGATTCTCAGTAACTACCCCCCTTTAAGCTTCCTAAAATCTCCAAACATGGATAATTTCTGCAGTAACGAGGTCTTTAAAATAGCAGTAAGCAAGCTCCCTGAAGGGTGGGGTAATTGGGAGGGTTATCACACCTCTGGGGGAAGTCACAGGCTCTATCTTGGCACTGTTTCATTCCTTCATATACCCAGGGGACTGATTAGTTCTTGATAAGCAATTAGGCACCCTAGGGAGGACGGTTAACCGTCTTACCAAAACAAAAAGGCTGCACAAATGTAAGGCTCATTAGATTAAAGAAACACTATCTGCAGAACAGCAAATTTGTGTTTATTCCCTTCTACTGGAACTTGCAAGTACTACATTTTGCCTACATATGGCACACACAGATCTCAGAAATCCCAAATTTGAGCACGTACTTGCTGCTAAATTGGTAACAAATGCTCTGAAGCATTTTCTTTCCCAAGACACTAGTACTGTGATGCAGGAAAAAAGGAGGAGGGACAGAGGGGAGGAATACAGTAAATACTGATTAGAAGACTTGAACTAGCAATCTCATTCATTTAAATTCTCTTCCTCATTGTTAAAATAGCTCCTAACCAAGGATGAGCTGCAGAAAGTGAGACCTGGAAAGGCTCTATATGGCTGAATGCTGGTTACATTTCAGAATGAGACACCCAGTCAGCAGCACACCCACCATTACATGCCTTGCTCCTAAAAAAAAAAATGTTTGGGAAGCTCCTGCTGTGGGGCTCGTGGTGAGGCATCTATGCATATCACAGTCCTACCCATGTTAAATCCTTATCTCTGATGAAGCAGAGGGACAAATTCATCTTTTGCCTACCAACTGATGTAAAAGCTCCAGAACAGCCCAGCAGCTGCCGATGGCGCTGTTCCTGACTTACATCAGGCTCAATGTATTTCAAAGTACTTCGATGTTTAAGCTTAAAATATGAAGGAATGCTTTTCAATAAAGACGACCCCCTGTCCTTTTCTGTCCTTTTATCTTTCCTTAACAGTTTGCCATCCAGTGATAGGAGGGAACCCCAGCTGCATAGCCTGAGCTTTTATCTTCTGCTGACCATGCAACAACACAAAGCTCAGTGCTGGATTTCCTGCTGCTTGCCGAAAGGGGCTGTTCAGCTTGTTTAAATATTACTTGCCTTGGGAGCCTTGGAGTTGTGCCCAAGCACTGTACTGTATCTTCCCAGCATCCATTTCAGCATGTACTTTAAAGGTCTTTAGGTTCTATGTACTATGCTCCCTCTCTGCTACGGGAGGAGCCTGATGACTCCAGAAAAGAAAAGAAACCCCATTCAACTCCTCCCTCTCTCCCCATTTTCCTCACTAATCCTTCTGCCTCATTCCATTACACAGGTAAGAGAAGTCCCTGTTCATCCCAAAAGCATGCAAACACATTTAGTCCTGTAAATGGAACCAACTGCAACCAAGGTAAAAGACATTTTGGTACAAAAGGCTCGGCCAGGAAGAAATCAGACACCATGTATCACATACAGCAAGCTACCAGTGTGCACTGAGCAAGCAACCAAGAAAGTACAGTAGCAAAAGTGGATTGTAGTACCAGCAGCCTCTTGCCACACTAAATTTATGAAGTCTTCACCTGGATTTTAGAAGAAAAGAATCTTTAAACACAACCATCTCTGAATTTGCAAATTTAACATTAAGGCACTTTCCTTTCCTGTTCAGAGCAGTGATGAAAACAAAACATGGTTTTCACAACATCAGAAGGGACATTCCAGCCTTTACGAATTCTTTCAGAAGCCCTCCTTTTCACAATTACCGTGCCACTGAGAGGCTGAGTTCTGGCTACAAGGTCAGGAGGAGATAACCTTGGCCAACAGAAATGATCGGCATCAGCCCAAAAGCAGTGCCAGGCCACCCATTAAGCAGCCCAGCAGGCCTCACTGTAAAGCTGTGTGCAGCCGGAGGCAGCTGATACAGATGGAGAACCAGGAGGTAAAAATCCAGATTCACAGTTGTGGACGCAGCCATTCAAATCAGGAAAACTGCAGTAAATACTGACTGCGAGAACTGCCCTGTAAGATGTCTCTCATTTTCCATGGCAGCTGGGATGCAGAAATACATGCACCCCCACAAGCTGATGTAGGATTTCAGGTAAGTCAAGCCTAGATGTGAAAACCTGTTTTTAATCCATTCTGCTTTGCCTCAGCCTGCAGTGTACAGACTGATTTAACCTGATGTAAGCCATGGCTGTCATTCAGAAGGACAGACTGCCAGTCCTCACTTTACCCCACAGCTCTGGCCACGTGTTCTCCCTCCAGCCTCATGCCAGTCCTAGAGTTTGAACAACCCCGCAGTGATCCAGGATCATGGAACAGATCTGATTTGAGATTTGTGTTTGTTTGGGTTTGTTTTTTGCTTGCACTTAAAAATGCACATACATGTAGTTTCATCAACAGCCTTCACACATGGGAGCTGAGACATAGTCAAATTACACCCTCTATTTGAGTGAGGGATGAGAGACCTGAGCAAGAATGTTGTCGGTAACTCTACTCCTGCGGTGCTGCAGTACCAAGGAAAGATGAAAAGATGTAGTGGAACGAACCCACAAACGGCTCCATCTCCAGATTCCCTCCTACCACTCCCCCCTTGCTCCCTTCTCTCCAAGTCAGAGCTTACTTGCAACAGCTCTGCCATAAAAACATTTAAAAATCTACCTGAAGTTCAGTTTTCTGATTAAACCCAGTGAAAGTAAGTTCACAACAAAATAAACTACCACAATTACGGTGTCTCTACTGCACCTCTCCCATGGCATCCCTGGATGAGGCAAGTAAGAGAGCAAGAACAGTCTTAGGCAATGAGTTAGCACTTTCCTGCTTACCTATCCAATTTTTCCTACATCAAGGACTGGGTGTAACTTTTGCACAGTGCTAAGCACAAAACAAACACAACTCGAAAATATCCACCTCCCTTTCCGCACATGGCTGAATTAAGCCTAATTTTCAACTCGTTTGTTTGTAAACTTTTGTCAATGACCCTTTCCCCACGCACAAAGACAAAATTTACCCCCTCCAATACCACTCATGCTTCATTAAGTCACATCAGTAACAATGCTGAAACAGCCTGCCACCGTGTGCCACATGTACCAACCACAGCTCCGGAGCCACCAGCAAGTAGGGCAAGCAGCTCACCTGGAGTCCCCATGTACTGTAGAGAAAATATTTACAAACCTTGGGCCCTTGGATTTAACCACAGCACAGTGGGAATGGCACATATGCTTCCACAAGGGTAGCTGACCTCCTACAGGGAGCGGTATTTATTGTAAAATGCATCACCTTAAGGGGATGGGATGGGACAGCAGCAGAGAAGAGAAGCCAAAGCTGCAGAGGGACAGGACTTGTTGCCCGGCTGCATGTCCTCAGGCACTGCTAGCTCACATTGCTTGCACCATCTGATCACTCAAAGCTAAACATGGAATGTAGGTAGCAAGTCATAACGCTGTGCAGGCCTGGAGACGTGACCCATCAGCTGTTTCTGCATTATAATTATTGCACTGGGGCACAGCAGGACCAAAAGTTTGCCTGGGCAGATTTCTGCAAAGTTCTGGCTTGTTAGAAATGACAAGAAAGGTCACATGCTGCTTTCAGATTTGTGATTACAGTCACTTTTCTGCAGGCCTGGCATTCCCTGTTTAAAATCCTCAGTCTGCAAGAAAAGTGGAAGGCCCAGAACTGTTTCACGTTATACAAAACTACATGAAGAAGTGAGATTGCACAGAACTGTGACTGCTCTCACCCCCATTCATAAGACAAGACAGGAGAGTTGCACACAAAGATGCAGTGAAGCAGCACTCCTGAATCACCATTCTCTGCATTTCTCAGCTGGCCTTGGTCATTTCCCCTTCAGGCCACGTCTGCTCTCAGGCTTTCTCTCACTCTCTTTTTATTTTTCAAGTTTCTGCTACTAATAAAAAGCCCGAAAACCTTATTGCAATGCCATCATTTCCTTGTATTATCATATTCTCTAGTGAACTGATTAATTCTCGGAGCGATCCTGACCCTCGGCTCCCACTGGGCCTCAAGTGATGCAAAAGGCTTCTTTCAGTTCTTCCTCCATTTCATTTTTGTGCTAACATGCACAGGGTACAAGTACAGGACTCAGTTTTGCAACTCTGGACTTAAAATGCAAATATCTTCACTTTTAGGCAATCCGATTGTTTCTATAACATGCTCAGCATTAAGCAAAGCTCAAAGAGTACAAAAGCCAGTAAGGAAATTATTTTATCCAATATATATTGAACACATTGTACTGTCCAGGCTTTGCTCTGTAAGTAAACTTTAAATTATTAAGAGGCCAGTTTTGTCAGGAAGTGACACGAAGTTGAGTGCAACAGGTCAAAGGAGAAACCAACAAAAACCGTAGAAGGACAACAAAAACCTGCAGCAGTACACAACCACAGCACTTCTGTCATGCAAAACACAGCAGGCACTTTGTACCTGGGAGCACAGCCCCTTTCCAAATGACTGCCTTTAGAAGACTCGCAGACTAAAGGGATGCTTTCAGGAGGTCACTCTGAGCTCCATCCAGCTTCCTGTTTGACACCACGTGGACTCATCCTGCCCTCCCACCCATCCCTCAACCAAAGAAAATAAAAAATCTTAGCACTTTTAGCATATTTCCTGACCAAGATACATTCAAAGCAAAATCATTCTGAGGGCCAAACACCACAGGGATATTGCCCAAACTTCTAAGGTGCCATTTTTTGTAAGAGCAGAGAGGTACTTGGATGCCAGGTGGTTTAACAGGAAGATGGACACAAGGAAGACATCAGTAAGTGATGAACAAGTCTGTAGGTTGGAAAAGCACACCTCAGGCTAAGAGACCAAAACCTCTGTTAGTACAAGAAGAGCACCCATGTCTAAGACACCACTTTCTATCTTATTCTCCCCATCCCCTCCCTGATACCCTGGCTCCCTATAGTGATTCAGAACAGCAAGGCAACTGATGTGTAACCATGTGTCAGAGGAATGGGCTAATGCAATGTCACCCAGCCCACTGCATGAACAAACCACCAATGAACCCCGCTAGTGGTGAACTACAAAGTTTTGCTTTACTGATGTATTACCCTGCCAAGGGTTCCCTTGTCTTTGCACACACACTGCCCTCTTAGAAACACCAAATCTGCTCAAAGCCAGATTTACAAATACATGCAAAGATATTCTACACATCTGCTTCCACCTGGTGGATTACCGGCGATGGAGACTGCAGCGTTTTTAAAACAAGTAAACCCACCTCTAAAATTATTTGCATGGTAATTCTGTGGGCACATAGAGGGGAAGAGTGGTCAGGCTCAGGGGCAAGGAAGACATTTGCAAGAAACAGAATAAGAATCATTAAACTGTTTAAACCATTTTTAAATTCAGATATTTTTCCCCTCCTGGAAAACAAACAAAAAAAGGATTTTTCTTTTATTTTGAAGAGTTCCTCAAAACAGAAGAGGACAGAGCTGTTCAATATTACTCTGGGGTGCTTAAGATGAATAAATAACTTCAATCAAGTGTCTTATTAAAGAACTTAAAATTCTCTTTCCACAGTCCCCCCTTCCATAATCAAGCAAAAAATATATATTATACATATACACGGTATATAATCAAAACAAAACCATAAAGTAATTTATTGCTAGCCATAACTAAAGAAACCAGGGGTTCTTTTAACACTTCAGCAAAGCAAGTGAGAAATGACAGGGAGTATCCTGAGAGACTCTGTTGTAAATTCTTTTGGGTCTAGTTCTAAAAATTTCCTTGCTATAATACCTGCAAATGCAGCTTTGCAGTAACTACCAATTCCATTTTCATATACATGTTTTTAAATACAGCAGTAGCCTTTGCCCTGTGTATTGAGCACCGGGGGTACTTCATTCTCCGAGGCTGAGGTTTGCAGGAACTGACTGGAGATCCCAGAGGTGTGGCACATTTCTTTTTTGCTCTAAATACTTCAGACTGGAAGCGAAGGTAAATATTACTCCAGCCTCAATCTGTTTCCCTCTTGCACCCACAGCAGCTTAGTCAGATACAGTCAACAGGCTACTACAAATTACACTTAAGGGCTCATTACAAATCAAGGCCTCAGTCTTGCTAATGAACTGATACTAATAGGTTCATTCTACGGAAGAGAACCATTAGCTTCAGTAGTGGTCCCTGAATCAGGAAGTTTTTTTACATCACATGCACAGCTATTTACAAACTTCTAGGCCCTTGTTTTTATTTAGGAGACCAGTGATGTTTGGCAAGGAGTGCAAATCTTGTCAGACGACTTTCAAGCTACCCTTATGCCACATGGAGCAGAAGTGCCTCCAGAGTAAAGCACAAGAACAGCATTTTCATCTCACAACAACAAATCCCTCAACCAGGAATTCTCTACCTGTACCTGTACATCACAGTGCAAGGGGAACAATCACGCATTCCAAAAGAGTGGACAATTAGAGAGATACACAGACAGGATCACTAAACTGCTTACTCAAGATGTGAGACTAGGTTACCAACTTCAGTATTCACAGAGCTGAAATGACCTACTCTGCTCTGGAGCAAGGCACACATGAGGATGCTTGGCTTCCACTGGACCATGCACAGTCCTTTTTATCTCCAAATTACAACAGACATTAGGACCAGACCTCACTGGAGAAATCACCATTGTCACTGTCAGCTGTGATAACAGACAACTAATTCAATCAATAGCTGTAACTTCAATCTCACACCCGCTTTGCCCTTCTCAAATCTCAATACCCCTGCATTATAGCTTTGAGACCTTGAAGAACAGGTCAGATTTCTCCCCTTGTTAGGGATTCAAAAGTTTGCTGTAGGTTTTTTTCTATTTCCGATAAAACAGGGGACATGAAAGTAATTCAAAACCTGAAGTCACTTTTCCCTCAGTCATTTCCAGAAATGGCTGAAGAATTTTATTTTTTTTTTTTACTACTTATTTTTCTTTCAAAAACAAATGTGGCCTAAAGCTAAACACCTGACATGCAGTGTTTCAGCACAAATGGTTAAAGCTCAGTAGAGCCACATGCAAGAAAAAACAGGGCCAGTAATAAAGCTGCCCAGTGATCTCCAATTGGAAATCCTCCTAGCATCCCAGCTTCTTTCACGCAGAGCAACTTACTGACATTCTCTCTCCATTCCTCTTCCTGATGACTCTCTCACTACACCTGGAAATTATGAAGCTGACTAAGCTCCCTAAAAACTGGTCTGGTCAGTCCCAGTCACCCCCGCTCCAAAATGGTGAAAGCAGACAGTGTGACATCTCAGCAGAGGAGGTCTGAGACTAAACTGGTGGAATTGGCAGCAAACATTAAAAGTACCTTTTTTTTCCCCTTGAGTCCAGTTGCTGTCACAGACCCTCATTCCAAAAGTCAAGAGAGATTTTCAATGCATTTCTGGGGTTGCTGACTTTAAGCCCACAGGGTAAACTCCACTTGTGATTGTTCATAATTCAGAAAATGCTTGGAGAAAGGAAGCAGAAAAAAGCTAAAAATCTCTCACAATCACAGAAGCCCAAGAATCACAGCCTTAACATCACCAGTTTCCCATCTCATTAAGTGTCTTGCAATACTTGTTTTTGTAATTGTTTTCCATGCTGTCTACACGAAAAAAGTACCTCGGAAGCCAGAATAACTACATTCCTTAGATGCGGACCCTTTCCAGACTCACCCCAAACCTTTCTGTGCTTAAGGTCCTATAGGCACATGAACACAGAGATCATTTACAGGCCCAGCAGTTAATTCACCTTCAAGTCGCCCTGATTTTGAGGCTGAACACTTCCTAAACTTCTGCATCCCTGATGGCTTCCTGCTGCTTCCTCTGCATTCCCGGCTGGCCTGCCCGTGCCGCTCTCCCCAAATCACGCCGGAGTGTCCCGCGCACACGGCGGGTGCCATCGCAGCGACCGCTGCCTGCGCAGGCTCCTTCTTCCCAAGGAACTCGCAGCAACAAACTGCCCGCCTTCCACTTCATCCTTTGCAACTCTTTTTTTTTGTAAGACACAGATACCTCCTGCCCCTCATTTCCTCATCACCTCCACTCAGAAAGCCTGAGGCTCGCTGATTTCATGGTAGACGGCAAGGCCTTTGAATCAGTGTCTGCTGGCTGGTCTGGGACCAGCCTGGGTAACGTTCAGACAGAACACACACCACAAACTCTCTTCCAGAAACTTTAAAATCCAAAACGCAAATACTCCGCCCATCACCTTGAAGGCTGTCAGGCAATAAAAACGCTAATAAAAGAAGTCACAGCAGGAGAAGTCTCTGACTACCTGCCTGGGGTCTGATGACTGCAGGTAAGTCCTTGAGAGGAAGAGATGTGATCCGGCCACCATGGATGCTGGTTGTTGCTTCCTTCAGTCCTTCTGGCACATCCCACTCTATGGACCAGGCCCTGTTTTCAGCTCACCTGGGTTCCTGCACTTCTTGGGCATAACAAACAGTAATGGCAGAACACCTCTAAGAGACACCCCAACTCAAAAGTGACTACATCTTCTTATCACCCTCCTGTGATGCCAACAGACATCCCAGGACCCAGCACCACCAACTTGGAAGCACATCCTTCATGACTACGTGAAAACAAAACTCTGTTATGGAAAGATTTTTAAGAACAAAAGGTCTCAGTCCTTCTAATTTTTTACAAGGAACAAACCCTGCAATACCTGCCTTGTGTGCTTCAGGCCCTGAAAGCTGCCAGAAACAGCTGAAGGACAGGAGAAGGAAGATTTTTGTGATGAATCCTACTTTTCAGAAAGTTTTAGAAATAACTGTACAATCACACAGATGCAATGCATAACTCAAGTAAGTATGTAAACTCAGAATGGGAACTATTTAAAAAATCACTATGGCTTTAGGTTTTATATTTATTTACTGTTTTGACTGCAAAGGATAAATGGTCTCCTGTAATATAAAATTACTTTTCAACTTCAGTATATAATTAACACAGGAATTGGTACCTTTACATCTTTCCTATGCATTTGTATCATAGACTCAATGGTACAAACACAAGGATGCCTACCTGTAAGGTTCATAACCACACCTCTGCATTAAAAAGATTACTGAGCAGTCTAACAAAAGGGTGTTTACTTTTAGTGCACCCTGATTCTGTATCACTCAGCCCATTTGCAATCTGTAACACTGGTATCACTCAACTGATATTTACCGATATTTGGATACAAAGGGACCCCTGTTTCTCCCTCAATCAGATTTAGTAAATCCACAAAAGTCAAAACAAAACAAGGCAAGAGACGGAAGAATCAGGCCTTTGGGATGCTATACTACTGTCTCCCGTGTGGTTAATTTTGATGAGCTTGTTGAAGCACAGCCTTTAGCCAAGTGCTTTTTCATACAAACATCCATAGCTCAGAGACGATTAATCACCATTTATTACTCACCTTCTGGCAACACCCACTCTAAGCTAGGCACCAGCCAGACACATCAAGACAGACAATCCCAGTCTGAAGGCTTTGTGGTAAAAGAAAGCAATTTCTGAGACCCAAACCTGATGGAGAGATCTCTACAGACCCCTGTGGTACTCAGCATGGCTACTGGGATCTGCCAGAATAAAGGCGCTCACAGGAACACTTTATCACAAATACTACTATTTCAAAAAGGGACAAGGTACATACGTATGAAATACATCAGCTATACCTACTTTTCAGTACCTGTCAACTGCTACTGGTGTTACGGTACAAGTAAGCCTCGTGAAATGATTTTGCTGAAGAAATAAGGTGAATCTTCATAGATTCATCGATCAGAGCCCCTCACTTGGTTACAGGAAAGTAGTTACTCTGTTCCTCTGCAGCATTAGTAACTTCTCAAACAAAGAAGCCTGATTGAGGCAGACAGTGAGGGGCTTATCAGCTTAGGAAATGGGAAGGATGGTCCAATTAACTGCCAAGCAGTCAGACATAATTCACTCTGACCAGGCCAATGAGAGACAAGTCCCAGAAATGCATGTCCTGTCCATTTATATAACACCCAAACATTCCCCCCTGCAAAGTCTTCCCTTCTGGAAGCGTTGCCTAAGTAAGGAGCAAGTCACTATAGGAAAATCCACCTGTATGGACCTGCATCTGATTAAGCAACCACCTCAGTGGTACAGGAGGCACTGCCAGCCACTACACTGCTGAACTCAGGCACTAACAGCCATCACCAAGCACACAGCCAGAATGCTCGTGCAAGGTTATCTGGGGCCCACACCACTGCGCCGTCTTCTCACACATCAACGAACAGGGCAAGATGTAGAAGGCACAAAAAGGAAAAACCCCGCCCTGGTGTAGGTAGGAAGGCTTCATCTCATTTTCCTGAGCCACTTCTGCCTAGCACAGAAATAGTCAGAATATTACTGAAGTAATTTCACAATGTTAAAAACAAACAAGCAAAAAAACCTGAAGGCAAATTGTATGTAAGAGCTGATTAGCCGTGAATCCAACCACGGTGTTGCTTTTCATGTCCTCTGCCATGCTTAGTACAGAGTAAACAGAAAGAAGGCCAAGAGAAAGAGTAAGGGCAGAAATTCTACAAAAGATGCTAGAATGAAAAGAGAAAGTTCTCAGTCAACTATAGCTTTAGCTTTAGGTATCCATCACCTAGGATTAAGCAGGCATTTAAAGTGGAGAGAGGAGAAAAAAGAAAGAAAAAACCACATCCCCAAAACACTGATTCGTAAACACAAACATCTGCTGTTTAGGAAGTGTGGAACCTTTACTCTGGAAAAAAAAAAAGTGTGTGTGGGACTTGCTCCATCCTTTGATAAGGTACCTTGTTTTGTGTAATCCTCTTCGTTTTTAAGTGCCAGACTTAAAACTGTCACAAGTCAGAATACATGCTATGAGCAGGAGCGTAAAAAACCCCAGTTGTGTGGAATATTTACGTTACGTAGGGCAACATCCTATTTATCAGGCAGTTACCAGGAGCTAAGGAATCTGTGTGGTACCAGCAAATTCGCCTTGCAGCAGGGTGTTAGAGCAAGCACAAACCAGACTATATATGGTATGTTGACTGAATGATTAGGATAAACATGGTACAGAAGAAATGATGTCTTGTATTAGATGCTGGGCTTCCTGCTGCAAGGCAAACCATCCTGCTCGGAAAGCAGTCTGTCCCATATTCCTCATATGCTTCTGGCTGCGGGTGCCAGTGAAACCTCTAGAAAACAGGAACAGGTTATGTGGCAAGTAATGATTAACTATGTGGAGGATCAGCCCTCCAAGCTCCACCCGCCAGCATTCCCTGTCTCCTTGCTGCTCTTCCTCCCCCGCTACTTCTGGGTTGGGACTGTTTGCAGGGCGAGCTGGCGGAGGGGACGAAGGCACACAGCGGCACATGCCGCGCCGAGCGCTGCCTCTGCCGCGGGATGACGGGCACGGACAAGTGCACCCTCTCTTTTCTTAAGAAACAGCTGGCAGCAGGCGAGCGAGTGCTGCAACCCTTCGCCTGCCCCACGTCCAAACCCAGCTGGCACAGGACTGTTTCATAACGGGGAGGAGGGGGGAGGAAATCCTAAAAGGGAGAGGGAGGAGGGTGTACTGAAGATGCCTTAAAGCACAGAAGAAGGTTCGTATCTGGCTTCTGCATCCTGCCTAACCTGTTTTGTGGCATGCTCCGGTTAACTCTCCTTTTAGTTGAGGTTGTTCGTTGTTTTTCTTTTGGCATCCAAAGGCAAGTTGCAGCCCCTTCTCTCCTCAGACTCCTTTCACGCTCCATCACACTCCAGTACAAACATGAGTAAATGGAAAGGAGACGCCAGAAAACAAAACGCTGAGTTCATCACAGACTGAAACTGGATGCAGAGTTTCTTTACTGGAGGGAACTGGATCTTCCTTGTCAACTCACCAGGACCATCAGCCCTCAGGTGCCAGACTTCTCACCTTCATCACTGCTTTTCAACATTAGCAACTCATCAAAAAATCTTAAAACTACACAAAGTGGTAAGAGGGTGGGAAAACAAAGCGAAAGAAAAGCCCCAAACCTCAAAACATACACCCAGAAGACTGCAGGCCACACAAATCTAACCAGAGCGCAGTGCGGGAACTGCAGCACTGATCACAGCACCAGGATGTGCCATCATCATCACGACAGCAGATTTATGTCTTCACTGTGTACAGTACTCACAGGGTTAATGAGCAGCCCAAAGATCAGAAATAAACCTGCTAAGTGGCAAAGGCATGGACTCCAGGCTGTGCTGGGTGGTTTTTGACAGGGGTTAAGCAGTCGGTAACCAGTGACAAGAACCCGGTGGCTCAGTAGCCATTTTAAGCAGCAGATACATTCATCATAGGAGTGCAGTAACAAAAGAACCAAGAGCAAAAACATGCTAAAGAAATGAGGACCCCTAAAAGCTCAGCAGCACACACATATCACTCTGTTGTGTGTAAAATAAACTTAGAGAAGCCAACAAAGAAGAAAGATTATTCCATGACCCCCAGAGCACAGCAAATCCCTCAGAGCAATGAGTGCTAGGCATCAGAAACTTCCTGGTTTCCAGGCCGTTGTTTCACATGTTTTCTGGGGAGTTTGCATGCTGTGGGAAAGATTCCCAAGTACACTGAAAGCAAGCCTGCAACATCCCCTTCCACTCCCACAGCAAGTATGCAGTCCATAAAAGATTAAAGTGTTGGAAACATATGCTTGAGCGAAGACTCCTCTTTTTTTAAAAAAAAAACACATCAACAGTTTAGCAGTTGATGCATTAATCAAAATATTTTGCCATCCCTTTTTTAAGACAGCAAGGTGGGGGAGGGCAGGGAGATGGAGCAAGCAAGCCGAGATCGTGTGAGACACATGCAGCCTGTAACCTGAACACCATTTTACAGATGTATTTACTACCCTGCTTTTCTTTGGGGGCTTTTCAGGCCAGGGAGGCCTTTGTGCTATATGCTAGCCAGCTCGTAACAAATGAGCAAACACAGAGTAAGCAGATCTGGCTCCTTCTCTGAATGTACTGGGATGCTGAGGCACGAAGATGTACCTGAAAAAACTTCTGTTCAATTATGAGCCCGATCAATCCCTTTGGTCACGCGAGCGCCTGAAGTCTGGTACAATTATTAACTGTGCTGCAGTCACATGAAAGAGAACAAGCTTCCCCCTCCCACCTTCATCCCACGGGTGTGGGCAGTAAATATATGAAGGAACATGGTGAGGCGGTGGGTGTGGAAACCTCCACAGAAAGGCTTCATAGCTGTACATTTTATTATAACTATTATCATTATTTCTTTTTGATGGACGAATTATGGACATTTCAGGCAAGCCTGACTGATGCCCAGACATGTTCGGGTACCCGAAGGAGAGCGAAGTGGGGAATCCTCACCTCTCCTCACTGCTGCCTTCATTAAAGAGGGAAAATCAAAGGTGTTTCCAATTTTCCCCATTTCTTAAACACGATGATGATGGAGCATGGAAAGTATTTTTACTAAAGCACAAGTGAGTAATTTCTAAACTGGTGGGCTTACTTTGGAGGTGTTCTTATTTGCTGGAGGACATTCAACAGGTATGAGAGAAGAGAGATGGGAAAAAGAGACCACTGTGCTTCTGAGGAGAAACTCCTGGCATTGAGACAAATGAGGTGGGCAGTGTTGACTAAAACCCTAAGCTGTGATTCAGCTGTTGGGACCACAGTCTCACAGAGCCTCCTTGCTTTACAGCTTGTGCTCACATAACTAAGAACGGAGATGGCACTTTCTAAAAGCTGCTTTCCAGGACCGAGAGGGAAATGACAGAGAAACAGCATTCAACCAGCTTGGTACCCAACTAACCCCGAACTCATGCACTTCCCAGTCTGCCAGAGGGCTGCTGTTGCCCTATTTCAGCTGTGAACCAAGCACTGCAGGTGTGCGTGCACCGTAGAAACCTAAGCTCAGAAACACTAACAAGTGCAATCCAGCTAGGATGGAAGCTGTGCCTGATGGATGTGCAGCCCCTCAGGCCTCCCCAGACACATCCTAACCGGGCACAGTAGCCCCTCCCATGCAATGTTGCAGCTGAAAACAGTAAATTGTGCTGACCTTAGAAGGGGGGTAAGCAGGGCAGGTGGTGAGGAGTGTCAGGTTTGACATCAGATGACTTTCCCTAGACATAATTAAAAATATAAAGCACAGCGCATCTTGAAGTGGTTACATCTATACAGTCACCAGCCCTGTGACACTGAACAAGAAAAGGTGGTGCTGAGGGAGATAAAGAACAGGTTGATGACAAACAATAAAACACAAATGAGCACATCCTCTTTCAAAGTGCTACAAGTATTTTCTGTTAAGTTATAATTGAGTATGTCCCCAACAAAACAACTACATTTACAATATTATACCATGAATCCATTTTAGAAAATATTTTAAAATGTGCTTTTGCCTTGGCCCGCCTACACAAAATAATGAAGAAATATCACTCGTCGGGAACTCCTTAAGAAAAATAAACCTTAAAATAGCACGGTATGCTCACTGAGTAACACGTATTTCTGCAAAACTGCCATTCTTTATATATTTTGCATCTGAAAACTGCAAGTCTCACACGGGCACACACAAAAGACAGACAGACTGCTGCTCTGGACAAAATGGTGCCATTTAATACAAAAATCTGGTTTATGCATAGCCTGGCTGTAGTGCATGCTGGGCCCAAGCAGAGTGGGATGCAGCCAGTTATATCGAACAGTTGTGCCCTCAGCAACAAATGGTGCATTCATAAAACTGGAAAAGCCTCTGTCTAGGGGATCGCAGCTCTGCAAAGGAAACAATCGCTTGCTGACATTTTCTGAGGGAGGATATGGTCAAAAGAGGTTGAGGGGGAGAAGTATGATCTACAGGAAAGTTATGTTCAGAAGAAATACCAAAATACAAAGGAAGAAAACCCAAATCTGCCACTGAGCTCCCTTTGCACTCTCCCTCCATTAGTTAGTCTCTAACAAAAGAGCAAGGCCACCTGAAAAGACATGTGGCTGGAAAACACTTGGCCGGTCAAGAGTATAGAAGAAAAAGAAGAAAAGAAAAAGCTTTCTTGTAGAACGCTGGCCCATGAAGAAGCGACAGCCATCACACAGGCTGCAGTACACAAAGCTGCATGTGACAGGCAGTTTCTCACAAGTTTCTTACCCTTGCCTTTATTAGCTATGCCACCTCCACACTGGTAACTAAAAGCCAACATCTGGTGCTAGCTAAATGTCACCACAGAGAATCTCTTTAATAAAAATTTAAAGAGTCTGCGTCCAAACAAGGAATCATTAGTAATTGAATGTAAGACCCTACATGAGAGCTTCAAGACTGAAAAAATCCTGGCTTTTAAGCTATCCAGTGCAGTGACTCAGGTGTGCACCAAGCCCCTTCTCCAGACCCCACGTCACCTCACACAGGGGACGCTCAATTCACAGCCACTGGCCCATGTGTAGCTCATCTGGATAGTTCATCTGGTCAGCAACCTGGGCTGGGAAGCCCAAAGAGGTCTATGGATGTCCAAGTCTTGCTGCAGGATGGGAGTATCTCTGCCCTTGGCCTAGGGAGCTCTAGCTCCTGAAGCTTAAGTGCCAGACACTGCAATCTGCCCCAAACAGATGCCAGCATCTGCATCTCTGAATGTGACCATCTGACCTGTCCCTAAGATGCATAAGACACCCATGCAAGTCAATGCAGAAGTGCTCCTTTTGGAGCCAAGCAGTTAAGCAGCATGGCTTATTAACGAATACCTGTCACCTGCTCTGTTCTACTGAGCTAATAAAGCAAAAAACCCCCACATCATACACCATAACTAAAGTTCAGTGGGAGAGTCAGTAGCAGTTCCTGTAAGACACCAAAAGAATTGAGGCCCACCTACACACTGATAGGAAATAAAAAACAACTCTCCCCAACCACTCCTGGCTGCCCTGAGGCTGTGGTAGGGCATGCACCCTATTTCCTCCTGGCATTTGTGCAGTATAGAGGCCTCACATTTCGCCCAATAGAAGTTTTCTCCTAAAAACTCGACTCGACTGTTTTGGAGAACTGACACTGTCTTCCACAGCCAAGGCAAGCCCAGCTGAAGGAGAGATGACAGAAACTTTGTGGCTGACAGAATGAGTCCCTCATTATTATTATGAGTCCCACATTATCAAGAGAGTATGTGTTTTAAGAGATTATTAATAGAGTCCTCTTGCACTGAGGCCTTTGCAAGGGTATCTAAAAAGGGGATGCATGTAATTCTTCCTAATTCCCCAGTGCACCTAATGGTCTTCTGAGAGCCTTTTATGAAACAATTTCAGAGGTGAACAGGACTGTGGTTCCACAGACTGACAGTAGAAGTATTTTTCTACAGAGGTTTAAAAAAACCCCAACCAACCAAAAAAAGGCAAAACAGGATGAGTGATTTTTCAAGAGAGAGAAAGCCATTCCTGCACCTCAGTGCCACAAGCAGCTACAAACTGCAGGTTTGTGGGAGTTGAGGAATGAACACTGGCAACGTGCATAGCAAGCTACAGAGGTGAGAACTGAGCCATAGTTACTGAGGCACTGGAGAATGAATGGCAATGCTTTTGTTTACCAGCTGTGCACTGCAAATGATTGCTTTTGCAAGAAAGCCTGCACTGCAGTTGCCTAAATATTTTCAATTAAACAGTATAAAAAGCCACTTCATTGATGCCAGTTATCAGCTGGAGACCTACAGTAAATACAAAACTGCAAAAGCTTTTACAGAGGAACCAAAGTAATCAAAAAACTGTCTGACTTTACTCCTTGGTCAGTTTCCAGGCAAGGCAAAAGTCTACAAATACATGTAATGTTTCCTACATGCTCCCATTAAACCTGCCCTCAGTAGTAAGGGAACGCATTCTGGAATTCAGGTGGCACACATGATTTTGTTTCCCACCATAGCTTTACAAAGGCTTCTAATTCAACACATGATCAACTTATTAGGAAATTGTTTGTTTGTTTGAAATTTGGAGAAGGCAGCGAAAACACCTGGGAAACTGTGGGAGAGCATCAACAGAGCTGAAAAGAAAATTACATCCCAGCCTCCTGAAAAAGTTTAATATAAAGCTCTTTGGGGAGTCTGTGAGTAAGTGACGAACAAAAAAGTAATCCATTTGAGAAATGTCCTTCCTTTGAACACTGAATCACAGAATGCAAGTCTCCGCATCACCTTGCAAAAGAAAAAGAAAAAAAATATCCTGCCTGAAATGTGTCACTTTTTTGCTGCTGTTTACTTTGTTTGTTTGTAGTGGTTTGCTAAAATCCCACAAATATTTTAGACTGAAACCACAGTCCATATTTTATATTTAGATGAACTATGGCATCTTTCAAGAAGCTGTAATTGCAGGCCAGCATCTAAAGCTCTCCCTCTGCCTGCCCTGGGACCATGCAGCCACTGCAGAAGGAAGAATGTGGGCCACCACTGCAGCCCTGGTGGTGACCCTCCTCCATGCAGTGGCCCAGCCACTCCACAGCTCAGTTCCAGCAGGATGTGAGAGTGACTCCTTGCACCTCCCATGATAAGGCATGGTTTTGAGTATGATGGCTGATGTCTGTAGGCAAAATTTAAAACCAACAAAAAAGTCTCTTCCTTTCTTTCTTTTACTTCCCATCAGAACCAGGTGGAACAAACAGGATGGGATTTACCTCTTGTGCTGATGCCTCTAGTATCAGCCCTGATTTAAATCAATATAAAATGCAGTAGGGAAAGGAGCCTGAAGGCTCCTAACCGGGTGTGTTGAACACCATGACCTCCTCACACCCCCGCCCCACAAATGCTTAACTGCTGAATGAAATTCCTCTCTTTTCCTGCACTGAATCATCTGTGTCACCACAAAGATGAGATTTTTCACTGAGCACACACGTTTCTGATTTGAGGGGCATGCAGTGGAGGGTGTTTCTCAAAACTACTGTCAGACCAGCCACACACGGTTTGGATTTCTTCTGTGTTTGATGTATCATTTAACTGAATCTCTCTTTTTCCAATGAGGTGCAAACTTTTGGTGATGCTGTTTTCTAGGAAATATGTAGGTGAATGCTTCTGCTTCTTTTCAAAGTATTATCTGAATAGAGCTAGGAGGGACAGGATATGCTGATTTGCACAAATAAAAATAACTTATAATTTGAACTGTGGCATCAGATGTTTCAACAAATTCCATTAGGGCAGATTACATGCTCTTTTCAAAATGCCTTTTTTCCAGACCTCAACTTAAAACCATTTCATTAATTTACCCACAAATTACCTCATTTTCACTGCTAAGCTGATCAAGTATTTTTTAATCACTACAGCAATTCATTCTGCAGAAAAATTAGCAGCACTGTACCCCTCAAATGCAATAAAGAAACATCCAAGTCACCCAAGAGAAAGAAAGGTGAGGCAAAATGCTAAACCACAATTCCTTAACCACCCTTCTTAACCAGAATGGCTTTGTATCATTGCAGGCCCATAAGGGAGGAAATTGTGATCTCTGTTTGGCTCTGCACTGCTGAAGTCAGTGGGATCTTTGTGGATGCTGGGTAGCAACAAGCTACAAATATGCAACAACCAAGAGCAAAGCTCATACTCTGCTCTGCATTGATCTGAGTCACGAGGAGCTCAAGCTGTCAGTCAGCAAGAGTGCGAGGAGAGCTGATTGTTCTGGTCATCTCACTGGAGCAGGAAAAAAAGCCCTCAAGATGCACATCCTCCTTGCAGCACCCCCACATACTCTCACCCAGATGAAAGCTTAAGGACAAGCACAATGTTTTTCACACAGGCCTATTTTTTCACAAAGTGTTGTCAACCTTCTCCACCCCTTATTTTAATAAAGGAAAACCTACCATCCTTTTGACCTTGGACTTGTTCATTTTTTCTGTTTCTCTCAGTACATGCTCTTTGCTAACCATTCAGCACGCTGTGAGCCCTGATAAAAGTGGTTAATGTTTACTGAAACCTGTGTATGAACTGTACTAAACCTGATGCAGGGGGAGGCAAAGTTCTGCTAGCAGCATCCATGACCAATTAAAAAGAAGTGTTAGCTTGTTTTTCTTTTTAAACTCATCTCCCCCC
>VXAC01000247.1:28882-51570 GCA_013399225.1 Rhipidura dahli | reverse complement strand
CAGGGAGAAGACAGAACAAATTCTTCTAATGCACCCACCTAGACTCTTCAAAATAAGTCCCTGCTCTGAGTACCACAGGCCTTTCAAGAATACACAAAAGCAATGAAAGAACTACTGGGGTTCTCTTTCTGGGGGATGCATACTTTATCCCCAAATAATTGTTTTCCAAAACAGTCTGAAAACCTACAGATCTAGCAGAACTGCTGAGTGTTTCCTTTTAGCTTTCCCAGCAGAAGTCCATACACCCTTGGCTTGAGCAGTCTTCAAAACATCCTATCAGTTAAGTGAAAAAGCAGAATATTACCACTGTAAACTCAAACTACAACTCAAAGTTGATCAGTAGGATTCAGAAACTTCAAATTTATCATAGTTTCTTCCAAGCAGAGACACAGACTTAGAAACAATCAGCAGTTTCAACAGCTGTATCCCTGCACTATTTAGAAGAAGGTTTTGTACCATAGACTAAACGTATGCATCACCCCTTCCTAGCTTACTGGCATTTTCTCCATCTGTATTCTAATATGCAGCCCAGAAAGCTCTTGCAGACAGCTCCTTCCTCCCTCCCACTGTCTCTGGTGACAGTGGGATGCTCTCAGGTGTTTAATGACAATTTTTTTTTTTTTTTTTTTTGTACTAGAGGGCAGCAACACTGCCACAGTCACCTTGGAAACAACCATCACCCACTGTTTGCAGAACAAACAATGGTACCTTTTCAGCCAGCACAAGGCAGGCAGGGCAAGGGGCAGCCAAGCAATTCTGGGACTTACAGGAGTGTTAACATACTGCATTCATTCAGTGCGTCAAAAAATAGTTCAGCACGAGGAGCAAGGCACTCTCAAAGTGAGAGCCTTTGGCTGCAAACCACAGACAAGTGCACAGGGCTCAGAAGGTCAAACAAGTCTCCCCAGTCAGCAAGGAGGTCTTTTCCTCTGATTTTTTTACTTGCCCTCCTGTTCCCCTCTCTCTAACATACAGAAGGAAGAAAAACACACCTATTTAAACTGATCTTATCCACGAAAAGTCAAGTGTTCAGCTTCCAAGTAGCGCTCTCTGAAGTTTTCTCAGTGTGCCAAAATATTTTAAAGAACTGTTTACCCGCACTTGTAGTGCTTTGTACCCAATGCATCAAGAGCCGTTTCCAGAAGCATTCCTTGTGAAGTTAGTGAGAATTGTGGTTATTCAGCATTTCAGACCATATGCCTAAGCACTCAAGCAGTTACATACCCCTCTCCTCTCAAAATAATTCCATTTTCAGAGAGACAATCTGCCTGCTTTACAATACAGACAACGTGCATCTAGCTCAACAGTAACTTCTCAGTGTCTTTCTGTCTCCTGGAGATTTTTTTCTCTGTTCCAAAAAACCCACCCCAGGACCAAAGAAGCCTTTTCACCTACAATAACCAGGGGGAAAGCTAAATATTTAAGGATTTAAGTTTTATCCATTTAAACACGCTCTCACAAAGTGCTTCGCTCTTGTGGCCTGTTGCAAGCAGAGTTTAAAGCAGAATGGAGACTGAGGCATCACTTGGATACTTCAGTGCTTTACCACCTTCCCACACCAGCTTGCAGACACTTACATTGCTGAGAGCAAACTGACAGCAGTCCAGCTGTCCAGCTCATCCGTACGGCCACTTGGCAAAGGATTGCAAGGCCCCACAAAACCACCCTGCTGCTTGACTCGTGCATAAAAGGGCATCCAGGTGTGCTGTGAAGGAGTGCCAGGCACTACACACCCAGCTGAGAACTGCACTGAGGTGATGAGAGCTGTACAAAGGTACAACAAAGCAGCTCTCGGGCGAGATGTGTAGATTTCCACATCACAATATAAACACTTTTCCATAGCCTTCACTCATCTTTCACAGCACGCTCAGCTTTGGCAAAATAAAAAGGAAAAGAAAAAGGGCAAATCACCTTTAGACTGTCAGAAACACTGACTGGTGCTGTCCTGCGAACTAAAGCCTCCAGCAAGCTTGCCCGTGTGGGCTGACCAGGTTCACTTACAACTACAAGCATGGTAGCTCAGTTGAGTCAGACTAACATTACTAAAAGGTTACCTTAATGTTTATTAAGATGCAGGTTAACACATTAACTGGTCTCGCACAGCCACAAACATGGCTTTGGACAGGGTAGTATGTACCTTAAGGAGCATCAAGAGAGCTTTTTTTTTTTTTTAATTGTGTTCGGCTAACTCAGTTGACCTCAAACAATTGAGACACACACCCTTTTTGCCTGTCAGGACAGGGTCCTTCTCTGTCTTGCACTGCTGGGACAGGAGAAGTGAAATATGTAAGGAGGTGATTCACATACAACCCATCCTTCACTTACTCCTAATAGGGGGTGGAGGGGAGGGAAGCATATGGGTGAAAAGCCGCAGCTGTTCCAAGGCTGTTCCAACATTACAGCACACGATTTATGGAAAGCAAAACAAGAGGAGCAGAAAAATAGAATTTGAACATTACCGACCTAAAAGAATCATTGTAAATACCTCCTGCTCTGTGCAAGGGCTACCCTGGGCTCCATCTGCCTTCAAGGCCGAGAAAGGAAACACTAAACTTGAACAGCAGCCAGGCTTCACTGTCTGCTTCCTACCATGCTTAAATGGGGCAGTCTCTACCTGTGGCAGAGCACAGGCGGAGCACTGCCCAAGCCTTGCTCCTGCTCTGCACTTGGCACTTCACGGCGAGCGCCAGCCAGAGCCCGGCCGAGGGGCAAACACAGCTCTGCCCCGCGGGGCTGCCCTCTGCCCCAGCGTCCTCAGGCAGCACCAAGCTCGGATGGGAGCGCACGCCTCGTGCCCCAGCAACCGGCTCTGGCAATTTTGGCAGAGGCACGTGCTCCAGAGGGCTCTGCCGCAGCAGGCGAGGGGGCCGCGGGTACCAGTCGGACAGGAACACGCTCCTGCACAGGACAGGCGTGCAGGGGGCTGGAGCTGCTGCTCAAGGCACCGCACAGCTGCCCACACAAACACGGATGCAGGCGCATCCCCTTCGCTCGGGCATCGCCGCCAGAACTCCCCGCGGCCGTGCCCAGGGGACCCAGACCTCCCTGCCACGAGGGCGACGGAGCAGCAGCGGCTGCAGCAGGGCTAGCCCTTCCCTCCCTTCCCCCCGCGCAGCCGCCCCCACCCTCCAGGAGCTCTATCGCAAATCCCCAGGCCGCGCCGACTGCCAGCTGACAGAACTGTTTAGTCAGCAACCAGCGAGAGAGGAGCGGCCGCCCCCCGCCATCCTTGCCGGCTCCTTCCCGTGGTACCCTCCCCGCCGCCAGCAGCGCCAGGGACAGAAACGCTCTTGCTCCCCAAGCCCGAAGTATTCACATTTCCAAAAAGTTTGTCGAGCTTTACTCGCAGCTGAAGGATATTGTCATTTTGCCTTTTTTTTCTTCCCCACCCCCTCCCCTCGGTGCTTTGTATAACCCTCTTTCACCACCCTGCCCCATCCCCCAGGCGAGAGGAGATCCAGAAGCGCTGCTGCTGCTGGAGGAACTTCCTCCATTTGCTGCGAGAACATCACTCCGGCGGCCCCGCGCCCCGCGCCGCCCCGCAGAGGAAGTGCAACATAATAGCCAGGCCCCAGGTGCCAAGGTTAGCCTGTCCTTTTCCTCTCCCCGGGATGATTTCCACTCCTTTCAATACCAGCCTCCCGAAGAGCAAGGCCTTTAAAGTTACGTGGAAAAGTTGTGAACAACACCAGCAACGACAACAAAAAGAAAGCCGAGACCTGCTCAAGGCACCACCACACGGCCTTTGCACACCAGAACACACATAATTCAGAAAGGCTGAAGCTTTTCTATGAAAGGAGAAGTCTGGTTTCATCCATGCACAACAAAGCCGAACAACTTAAACCGTACTTTTCTAAGTCGGAGCAGGAGCCCAGCCCGCGCCAGCGAGGCAGCAGTACCACCAGCGTAAGGGACTGCCTGTGCTGGCGTTCTCTGCTTGCCCAGGGCACATGTGACAACTACAGCAATACAAATGTCTCAGCTGAAAGGAAAACCGCATCTCAGGCCAGGCTGGAATAATGAAAACCCTGGGCAAAAGGCATGGATTTAGTCCACAAGGAAGATGGGAGATCAGCACCCAAACCCTGTTTCTCAGAGCATCAAGTACACAGTTTCCATTCTTTATTCTGACAACACCTGCATAGCTGAAGGCACAAAGTAATTAAAAAAAACCCAGGTTTTAATGGAAAGTCTCACAGTATCTTCTTATACTTTCCCCTTTTCAGTTTGCTTGCTTGGTACAAAAGCATGCATCTGCTTCCTGCAAAATGCAAAAACTCAATGCTGAGTTGTTGGAGGGAAGCTCCTACACTGTGTCATTTCAAAAAATCCTCTGCCTTTCCAGGTGGAACAGGGGGAGATTAAAAGGTGTAACTATGCCCTAGGTGTTATGATGTTATCCATAATTTATGCAGAAACAAAATGTCCCATACTGACATCCCTATAACAAAGCATTTATCTGGCTTATACAAAAGTGCTTCATGGTGAAAAAGTGAAGTCTCTCCTTTCCTCCTCTCCTACCCATAACAAAATACATGCATGCATTCTTTTTTGCCTTTCCTCCCAGCTGGGTATCCATGCAACTGGCTCCAATTAATTTGATTACTAACCTGGAGAACTGAGGAAAGTGAAGCGTTAGCAACCCATCTCAGTTTATAATATTGTGAATATAAGGAGTCACTGAAAGGAAGAAAACAGACCCCACAGTCTCCAAATAACTAAGCAATGGTGAGGACTGAAGTTCTCTAGAAAAGAAGAATGTTTAAAGTTCAGAACCCCTTAATTCTCTCTTCCACGCTTCAGTGCTAAAACCTCACATTCTACATAGGCTGCCTGCTGCCAAGAGATAGACAGCTGCAACACGTAGACACAAAAAGGAGGTGTCTTTTGGCTGGAGTTTTAGATTTCTGCATGCTGCCCTGTTTTTTATGCTACTCCCTCAAAGAGTTACAGAAAAATAACTGCAGATACCTAAAAATAAGTGGGACTATTGTAACCGATGATAACTACTGATGGAGCCTGTATTTAATGTGCAGATGCCATAAGGCCCTTTCACAGTCCATGTTCCTCTGCAGCAAGACAATTTTCTTGGAAATATGCTGTTGCAGTCTTTGTACTTACTTGGCTTTTAGCATATGTTTAGTTTCATATCTTATAATAGAAGCCTGGGCATTCCAACAAAACCTACATCAGTCTTCACTCTTATTTTCCTTAAGCTGGTATTTCTGGGCTGTGATTGATACTCTGCCCTGGCTACTCAAACCAGCTTCTTCCACAAAAGACACACCAACGCTGGCAAAGCTGCACCAGATTTGTACCAGTCCAGTCAGAACAAAACCTGGACCACAATCTCACATGATGAAACATGATCTCCTTACACAATATCAAGCATGATTAAGAAATATACCCTCTCAAGATGGAAATTAATTTGGAAATAAAAAGAACAGCTAAAGGAGACATCTGATTTCCAGAATTCTGTACACAGTTAATGCAGTAACGAGATTTGCATCAAGAGAGCAAACAAAGAATGTGTGATAAGGTGGGAAGATGGGACTATCTTTGCAGCCAAAACTCTCAAGCCTCTTGATAAAAACAGTGTGTAGTTTTGTGCTTGCACCGAGGGTCAACATCTCTCCAGAAGCTCTTCCCTTCCTTCAGCTGCTCATTCCCAGGCAAGGGAAAGACTTTGATTTGCCTCCCTTTTATTGACCAAAACAAAATTTGGTGAGGTATGATTGTTCAAAGACACAAAATATTAAAGAGGACTGGCTACTCAGAACATTTGAGAGATAAGGCTTACAGAGAAACCCCACAAAGCCCTCCTATCAGCATCTCAGTAGATTACAACAGCAGGAGTAAAGCGCTAGAGGTGAGGGGGTAAACAAGTTGCAAAAACAAAAAAAACCCAAACAAACAAACCCCTTCAAGCTGGTTTTGCTGCTTCTTCATCCTATGATGTCAAATGCCCATTTAGGTTGCCAAGGAAACCATTCTGAAGTCACTAATTCAATGTCATTACGAATTTTTTTTAAGTTACCAAGGCAAAGACACACCAGAAAAGGGAAAGCTGGGAGGAAATACCTAAATATCAAAAGACTCTTAAAAAATCGAATCCTCAAAGAGATAAAAAACATCAAGAACAGATCTCCATTGAGATTTTTCCCTTTGCATTGTTTGCAGTCACATACCTGGGAGAATACTTGCCTTGAAATGGTGGAGGGAAGATGCTTGAATACAAGTGGTGTTAAACACAACCTTTAAAGGCAAACACCACAATGTACCTGAAAGACAGGGGCAAGTGGGAAAAGGAAAAGGGGAGGGAGGGGGAAAGTGGCTCTTTTAACATAAGGCTGCCACTCTTAAGAGTTACTGGAATCACAGTACAGAGATACCCATGAACTGATAGTGGCCATGGAGCAGATGCTCCCTCTCACCTTCAAGTAGGCTGGAATCCAGAGGGCAGGTAAGAACCTACATGTTAAAGAAGCATCTTTAAAAAAATGCAAAATGGTTGTGCTGGTTTTTCAACATCACAACTCCAAGCCAGCAAAGATGCTAAGCCCAACAAACACAGCAGATGCAGTTCCTACATACAAGGACAGATACAACAGACACTCCTAATTACCCCCCACCCATGATGCAGATCTTGGATTAGGCTCTGTCTAGAGGAATTCCATTAACCCAGCAGCACTGATTCAAGTGCTGATGATTCAAGGATTCATCCTAGCAGGCAATGCATCTTGTTTCATTCAAGGTTGATTATCTTTGCAAGGACCTTGCAAAGATAATCTGGCAAAAAGGCATTCCACTTGATTCTTCCACTTTTCATCCTGGCCTTTGCTTCACTAGGAAAACATGATAGTTCTGATGGTTTGAGCCACAGTCTTTTTAATGATGGTTGCAGGGGCTTTTAAAATCTGTTCTACCTGCATCGCAATCAGATGTCATCCTCTGTTCTTCTCCCAGCCCACCTAAATCAGCTGCAGAGTAAGTCTACTGAGAGAACTGATCCAGCCAAAACCAAATCTTCAAAAGACAGAGGGACAAATACAAGAAGTCCTTATCAGCTTTCTGGCCTAGCACTTTAAGGCATACCTTTAAGATATTTAAAATATTTATTATTTTGAATACATACCCTAAGAAAACAAGCAGTCAAGAAAATACTTTTAATTAAAGCAACATAAACATGCCCTCCTGCTTACAGGTACACAATGACTTTATTTTATGTTTATTTTTAGGTTTTCCTGATCTAACATCCAAGAGCAGAGAGACACCTGCAAAGCATATGCCATGCTAGGGCTCCATTCCTTGCTCCTCACATGGCCTTTATGATATTAATTTTAAATTTAAGCTACTAAATGCATAGAGCAGCAGCAGAGCAATACAAGAAGAGCTCTGAATTCAACAATCAGACCTGTGACCACAGCTTAATAGTTCAAAAGAACAGCCCCTGCCTTCTTTCCCCAAAGAAACACACATGCTTGCTACTTTCAAATACTATATCATTCACAGAGCCCACAGTGCTCAGGATTAACTTCTGAACAGCTTATTAGAATGGTTTTACACACAGCAACCTTCAAAGATTATCATCATAAATCAGTACTGCCTGATGAACTGGGCTTGCTTCTCCTAAGACCACTACATTTCATCAATCCTGATAGGCTTAATACAGGGAGTAAGTAACCTAGATAAACTGAGTTCCACTGCGAAAGGCTTTCCTTACCAGAAGGTTTGACAGCACTATTGTCACCCTTGCAACTAAGTTCCCAGTTTAGGCAAGCTGGAATAAAGTTTTCAACAGCTAAACACAAATCAAGTAGTACACATCATTTGGTGGGCAGGTTAAGGTAGGGCTTTAAAAGCCAAGGTTCCTTTTTAGGCCATGTCAGCAGTGAAGAATGTGCAGCACACAGAAGAAGAAAGGGGTTAGCATGACCTGAGCTAAGCCTCTCCTTCCTCACCCTCCACAAGCGGCTGCATTTCGGCAGCCCTGTGAGCAAGCGCTGATTTGTACAGCAATCGAACTAAGTAAATACTAGCACTACAGTCAGTACTGAAGCAAAAGTGTTTCAGTTGCAAAAAATAAAATCTCAAAGTCCACCAACATGGACCAGTCAGTCCTACAGGTGGAAAAGTGGGCTCACAACTAGCAAATATTAAAAAAAGGAATGGAAACACAGTAGAATTGCAGAATATGCTGATTTTACTCCAGTGAGGTCAAAACAATTCCTCTGATACCTGCCGAGAATAAACTGGTGGATGATCCAGTCATCATCCCAAATCAGGAGGCAAGCATGGAATGTGGGCAAACTTTATTGTGGGTAATATCTCTCAATTTAAGCAGAACCTAAAGAAACATCCCCGGAGCCAGCAAGGACAAATGTCGCTTGTCTCTGGTAAGTTGTATTCACCAAGGTTTTAGATACATAGGGCAGGCTTCAGGCTGCCATTTGTGGGGAGGAAGCAGCGGGGCATATTAAGTGGGGGGATACAGGGACATACCTTGTGGAAACCAGCAGTATTTTTGAGAAGGAAAACAGCAAGAAAAGCACCATTTAAATAAGCAGTTCTCAAGCAATCAGGATGGAAGCAACTGAGCCAGACCTACAAACAACCTCACCAATCGGCATCTTCTTACTGCAACTTGCCAATGTGGAGAAATGTCTACTTGTGTGGAAAAAGCTGCTGGAGAATCATGGCAGTACCTGGAAATCTTTAAAGCCTGTCCAAGTATATCTCTTACAGCACTAAATATATAGGCAAATAAAGTATTTCTGGCATGTGCCTGCGATAAATGTTAACAAGGCAAACCAAAGCTTTAAACATCATTGATGAATGTCATAATCAAAAGTATGCAACTATTTCTGCATAATAATGAATACTCAGATTAGGACTCCAACCTGGGAAGAAGGCCACAGAGATGATACAGCAGAGGTCCAGAAAATCCTGAGAAGTGTGGAGAAGTTGGTAACAAATGAATACTTGCTTTTTCCCCTAGTACAAGTCCTAAATAGTATTAAGTGAAAGCATAAAATGGCAGGTGTAGAAAATCAGTTTTTCACCTCCTCTCCAACAAAGCATATGGATAAACTGCAAAACTCACCATCACAACATGTTAAGTGTCAATACAGGTTCAAAAAGCCACTGCACAAGCTCACAAAAAAAGGATTCTTGAACCGAAATACTGTAACTATATTAATATCTGTTGGCTCAAGGGATTCCAGAAGCTGCACGTTGCTGCATTACAAAAGCATCATTAATAGGTGCCCTCTTGCCATACTCTCTCTTGATAATCCACATTGACCAGTATCTTGGGCATGATAAACTTGGGTCTCACTTGGTATTAAGACACAGTCAGAACTCCCTCTGGTTTTCAGTCCTGCAGGCAAAAAACGCAGCATGACTTACTCCACAGAGTTTAGCACAGAACTAAAGCACCTTCTGCCACAGATCCAGAGGCACTTCTGTCAGCTTGAGGAGGCATTTTCTGCTCTGAATCCAAGCTTCACTGGAGAAGCAGGTACCAGGAACTGCTCATTCCAGGACAGGGCAGTCCTGAGGAAACGTCGCCAGAGCCGCAGCTTCAACATGATTCAGGTCAGGGTGACTTCAGAGGTTACTGTACCAGGGCTGTCATCCCTGTCTGACAGCCAGTGGTTACTGTGCTTGCAGCAGAGACACGTCCGGCTCCAGAGATGCCCATAATTGAAGTTTTAACTACCACTCAGTCCAATTCAAACACAGCAAACTCTGAAGTGCACTGCTTGGGAGGAGACACATCCACCCTTCTGCCTCCTCTGCAACATAAACCAAGCCCTTCATCCAAGATCAGAGCAGAGCAGCAGGACAAGAAACCTTTGGAAAAAAACCTAAGTGCTTTCTGCATCAGACATTTGCCTGAGGTTGTCAACCAGCCAGTAAGTACAGGCATGCTTACTTTCAGGCCTTTGGATAGGGATAGTGGTTAGAGGCTCATTTGTGGACCACCTCCAGCAGAGGAGCCCAGCACAGAGCCAGGCCTCTTGTTGGTACTGCCACAGGCCATATTAACTTGTCGCCTTCAATATGCATCCAGCAGAGTTCAGGTCATGGATTTGTTGGAAGTTCATCACTTATTCAGGCTTTTGTGTGAGAGGTCATTGCTGTCAAACTGTCTGCTTTCACAAGCACAAAAGCTCATGTTAAAATGTAAATACTTACAGGTGTTCCACCAGGCACTCAAGATGAAAGTCAGAGCAAATATATTAGGCCTAGCCATATTTTACAATGCTGGTAGTACTCGAATGTCATCTGTTTGTGAACTGAGGTTTTTATGTGGGTTCATCTGCCTAGACAGGAAGCATGATCTAATGTTGAAGATACAGGACTGGGCTCTTTTCACTGCATTTGGGCTCTTTTTCTGCCTCTCTTTCTATCTCCCTCTGTGACCTTCAGTAAATAAATTCTTCATGCCACTGTCCCAACTGAAAAGAATGTGACTAGATGCTTACTCGGCCACATATGAGGGCCTTGACCCTCTGTCATTTTTCCTAATTGCTACAAGAATTCTGGAATGATACAGGAAAAATTAATCCAACTGGTAAAGTTAACCTGAGTTAACGAAAAGCAACAGCCTTATAAAAGAGCACAACACCCTCCTCCCCCAACGCCTGTGTCTCACTGTTTGTTTTTCAAGACGGAATCTCTGCAACTTATTATTACATCGCCCTTGATGGAGACAGCATTTTGCAAATTCAGCTTTGCAAGAAGCCCGGGTAGGCTGGCTCACCCCTGTCGCCTAGATCTGCGTGCTGCATACCACTTTGCAAGCAATTCGAGCACGACTTCTGTGTTGGGATAACACCACAAGACTAGCAGCAGGACTGTGCTGGCACAGGCCTACTGGGAAAATCAACTCTCCAGTGGTGGGAAGAAGCAAAGCCGGCAGAGGCTGCAATCACCACGTCACCCTGGAATCCAGTTTCATGTCCAGTCCAACCTCGTTCTCTGATTGAGCCGCACAGTTCTAGAAAAGCTGGTATCCTCTTCCCTCAGCACTTCCAGCTACACGTCAGATTGTGACTTTTGGAAACTGCTATGTTAGCTATTAAACTGGAAAAAGCCATGTTTGGCCCAAGAGGGACTCACATTCATCCAGTTCAATACCTATAACAAGGGTAATTTTGCACTGTGCATCCCACATGACAGAAGTCATGAGACAGCCCCTCTGCCCTTAACCATGCAGAGGCATCTCCATCAGGGAACCTGGTTATCAACATACCAGGAAAGGCAGCTTTGGTAAACCTCAGGCGTGACGCGAAGTGCTGGCTCTCTGGAACAACCAAGGGGAGTGGAAGGAAGCTGCAAACAACTGTGTTCTTCTGATGTGCATTCCCTTCCTCTGCTCAAACACGCACAGGAGGCCAAGTAAGCACACATGACATGCTCCCTGCAGGATGCCACATCCTGCCCTATTTCATACAGCATCCCAAGGCAAGCCAGATACTTTTCAAACACAGTATGATGTTTGACAGTATGATCTGTCACAGTGTGACAGGTTCTCAGAGACAACATAGGGGACAGAGGAGGGAACAGCACTGACAGATTTATCCAACAGTGCCAAACTGTTCCTAGCCACACTTCTCTTAGAAGGAGAAAACCCAAGCAAACAGACACACTGCAGCCACATGCAAATTTAACGATGCATATTCTTTCTGCTCTTTGCTTTTGGTAACTTGTATTAGTTTTACGAATTTCTCATAACTCTCACCCCCCCCCAAACCCTTCCCATTGCTATAGAAAGTAGAGATCTGTTTAGAAGAGGGAGGTGAAAAAAAGAACCGTGGAGGTGGTTTTATGTACCACGTAACCCCCTCAAGCTGCTCCCAGCCTTGCTCCCTGTCACCCCCCCACACACGAAGCTGTGTTTTAAGGAGCACTGGTTATGCTGACATCAGTGAGGCTCCGGGGGCCATCTAGGCAGCTGTTCCTGCTCCTGTGTGTGGCCACAAGCCAAATCACTCTGCCTTTTCGGTGATGTTCCCTCCTGCCGGCTACCCCCACTCCCGCCCACACGTCTGCAGGGTGGGGCAAGGTGGCCACTGGCAGCCTTTCCAAAGAAACCTAAGTGGAAAAAAAGACGGGCAGCTTTCATTTCCAGCCTAAGGTCAGAAATGCAAGGTGATTTTTGACACCGTGCTGTGGACTGAAAGAGCTGCAGTTTCTCTTCCTGTAGAGCCAAAGACCAAGTTGCCCTTAGGACTTTGTCACCTAGAGGAGAAAAACACGTGCTCTGCCCTTCCTCTCCCCGCGAGCAGGGACAGCCCACCAGCATCAGAGACTGCTCGTACAGCTGTTCCCGTTTTAAAGCAGAGCCATCCGTGGAGGCAGCTCTTCTCCAGCCAAATGATGATAGCAGAGGAGCACAACGCTCATGCACATCGACCCAAGCGCACAAGACGGGTGCAAGAGATCTTCCAGGCGCAGGAAAGGGGGGCCACCGCAGCACTTTTTCTTCCCTCTACTGCTCCCTGCCAAGGGCAGGAAGCAGTGTGAGGGCAGGAGAGGGGTGCCAGGGCACCTCTCGGCCCAGCCAGTCCCACGGGGGCAGGTTTTAGGCAGCTGGCTCTCTGCAGGCAGTAATGCCAGCGGCGGGGTGCGTCCCTGTGCTGAGCCACAGCCAGATCCGGGGAGTGAAAAGGTGACAGCCAAGCCAACTTCACATACACCCTCAGAGCCTGCAGCTCAGACCCCATGTCAAGATTAGGAAAGTATGCGCACACAGAGAGCACATGAGCTGCTGGAGTACTTTCATTTAACTCTTGCACACACCGAGTATTGAAGAAGTTTGGGGTCACGGCTACGTTTCTGGCCACTTCCCTTCAAAAGCAACTCTTTTCAGGCTGTAAGAGCTTTAACAATTCCTCGGGCTGAGCACTGCCTCCTGAAGTAGGTCAGAAGTTGGTGAGGTGAGTTTGGAGCTGTGGCTCACACGAGTTAAAGACTCTGGCTTGTGTCACGAATACTTTTTCTGAAAGTTAAAGGCAGGCCCCAATGCTGAAACACTTCCCTTAACTTTTGCCCATGCCAATATTATGACTTTAAAGGAACAACCTGCTTAAGTAGAATTATATCTGTGTTTAAAGTGTCTGCAGGATCAGTGCTTGGCTTGACCTAAACTTGCCACTGACATACGCACACACACACACATCAGCAAATTCAGAAAATACCCTGAGAGCTATCGGGATAAGACAAAAAAAAAAAAAAAAAAGAAAAAGATGGTAACCCCCACCAAGGTACATTTAAAATTTACATGTGTGTATGTTGGAGGATGATTCACCAGGGCAGGAGAAATAAGAGATGCCTGAGGCCTGTGGCTGGAAGCACAAGAAAGGCTCCTAATACTCAAGTTTATCTGGGCAAGGAGAGTCCCAAAACCAAACAGGTCTGTACACTATCAGTACCAGAAACACTGATACTGGGAGTCACACTTTTTAGCTTTACCTCTTCTAAGGAATAAGAAGTTAAGTACTGCAATGTTAGCAATCTTATGCTGCAAAGAAACACTCCTTCAGCCACAAAACAAACTCACTCCTTACTTCTCTGTACTGGGCACTAAGCAGCACATCGAAACACGAGTTTCCCTGGAACAAACCAGTCAAATTCATTCAAATCTTCCCGAAGAACAACAGGGCAGAACCCATTCCTGTTCCCAGAGCTTATTACAGTAACATGACTAAACATGCTCAGCAGTCCAATGTGATAGGATGCATCCATTTGCTGATGCCAGAGGAAGATGCATGTCTCTTCTACATGGCACTGCTCTCACAGGCTGCTTTTCAAAAGATGTTTTGAAAAGCGACCTGCTGCGTACATTCTTAACAAGTCATAGTATCACCGGCTGTACAAGTGTTTGACCTCTACTTGCTATGCACTGTGGACAAAAATCTGACATCAGCTTATTCCAACCTTAGTAACACCAAACTGCTTCTGCAAAGCTGGCTGGAACAGACTAGAGCAACCCACCGATAAACTCCCAGACGGACCCCTGGAGTGCTGAAAGTGCAACTAGTTTAGTACATGAGCCCACATGTTTTAAATTTGGGTTGGTTTAATCCAAGTAAGTAACCTGATTAAAATGGGATTCTTCTCTGGAGGTCTAATTTCTAGATGTTTCCATTACTCCATATGCTTTTACACTCTATAAACATAACGAATGATACATACATCACTTTTGGGATGATTTAAGAATTCAGTTTAAAACTACAACATAAGTCATTCAAGGAAACAGAATTTAATTACTTTGTTAATGGTAAGAGCCAGCAACTGCACTTCATTTTAGTCTTAGAGAGGTGACATAGTGAGGGGGTGACATCTTTCTATTCCAGTTTCTTCTTCTAATTCCCTGATTTCAGAACCCTGACATTTGTCACTTTTACATACAAACCAAAAAGCAAAAAGAGAGAAGGATGTGATTTGACTGATGGTTTAAAACACGTATTAAAGCTAGGAACATAATGCTTCCAAACCAAACAATCAGGCAGACCCCATAGCATGTGTATATACTTGCACTTATACTGCCTAGAAAAGAAACCAATAAATAATCTGTCACGTGCAAAGCAGGCATTTATGAGAGCTGCCCAAATGCTGCGTTGCAACCAAAGCTATCTGTTTATAAGGAGACACCTCAGCAGGAGCACTGCAGGTTCCCAGCATGCCTCTACCTTGGTATCTGGAAAGGCTCCACCATGGGGTAAGAAGATAGTTATAATTAAACATTTATACTGAGGTAGTGCTGTGCAGGTCGGTTCCACAGTGTGTTAGGTGGCTTTTCAAAACTCAGTAATTGAATGCTGATCCCTGCCCCGAAGAGTTTACAGAGTAGGAAATCAAAGCATAACACTTGGCATCTGTATACCAGGAATTAAACAAAGACCACCACCAGTTCATTTCCTGGGTCTTTGGACTAGGCAGCTCACATAAACATCCATTACCAGAAATAGTGGAAATTTTTAAATCAGCAGTCTGAACTTTCCTAATCCACATCTGTCCAGCTCTGTTTGAATTAGTAGCTGGGACAGTAACTACAGCATGCAATTTGCACATGCTGCTGGCATCCTCTTGTCCAGTGTAGATTATTTTTGGCCCAAATACTTTTTAGCAATCATTTTGAAAAGACAGCGAGCACACAAACGGAAACATTTACTGCAAGTCAGTCGGTTCAGGCCGTGCAAGTGTGAGAGAGGCTGCCGATGCATGAGGTCAAAAGTCAGGCAACAGCAGATCCTTCTGTCCTGAGTCTCCAGGACAACCCCAGGGAGGCATCAGTACCTCTGCAAGGCAGTGCTAGCACACGTTGCCTCTCGGGCAGACCATGGCCACATGCAAGCCTGTGGCCTATGTGGCGTTGCAAAGCCACTAACCCACATCTTTTTCTATGGAGATTAAGACTTACGCAATGGTGCAAATAAAAACTCTGGCCCCAAACACACAGGGGCCATCTCTGTCCCAGATCCATCCTCGGGGAGAATTCTCTACATTCCCCTTTTCCTGAAGGGAAGGACAGGCTTGGGAAAGGACAAGGCCTCCTCCTACTCATCAGACTGAATACACTCAAGAAAGTAAAAGCACAACCTCTAGGATTTAAAAAAAGGATACAGCAATGGCCACACTTTCAATGATGCCCAAAACCTGGATGGATTAGTCAAAATAGACTATTATATCGCAAATTGAGTTTGCTGTTTATCAAACAAGCTCCTAAAACAGATGCACTGACTTTGTTACTACACCTGTAGGAATTTCAAGCACCAAAAATTACAAAGACACTATTAGTGTTCCAGTTTTTTCAAAGTTTCCTGGCATCTTTCATGCTATGAATGCTCAAGAGCTTTCAGCTGTATATACCCCACATAAAATCTTAGTCCAGAGAAGCCTGAAAGAATTTTGCTGTTGATTCAAATGAACACACGTTTTCCACTTCTACCCACTATTGATGTATCTACTGATTTATTAAACATGCAACAGCAACTGTAACAGGGCATGATCTGTGTTCACCTTGATCCATTTCATTGTTCTGTGAACACATCAACTTTCATTTGTTGGCTTTTGAGCATTTAAAATGAGTAACCTTACTATTTATTTCTAACTTTTTTTCTTTCTCGAGGGAAAAGGGAACCATGGAAAATCCTCAGTCACTAGATTTAAAGAGCTTACAAGTTCCAAAAGCTTTGCAGGAAGAGATTGGGAACTGCTTGAAACTGCAGTTACTGAGGCCGCAGAGTTTACAGAATCCACCAGATCCTTCCTCCAGAGTTTGTAATCTGCATGGCTTCCTCCCAAGGAAACCAGCATCCACTCTGAGGTACGGATCATTTCCCTCGCCCCTAGAAATCCACCCCTTGCTTTGGTGTGCACGGTAGCCACAGCATGCTCAGCAAAAAGACACTGCCATTTTGCAAAAAGGAGGAACAGAGACAGGATGGAGAATATTTCTCCCACAAAGTGCAGGCAACACTGATACGAAAACAAATTCTTCACTTTTTGAACAAACCCAGTTTCCAACAATAAAGCAAGTCTACACCAGGGAAACTGGGGCGCTGTGATCCAGCTGTCTTTACCCTTTTGCAGCATGGACAGTCAGGCTCCTGACAGTTCAGAGACTGACAGGAGATCTTACCAAGAAGAAAAGACACCTATCTGCTGTAAAGGCTGGGAAGATGTTCCAAGACTTGTTCCAGAAGCTGCCAATGACCAAAGACTTGAACCTTACTTGGAAATAAAGTAGGACGTACTTAGCAACACCTGGCTGGGCCATCGGGTAAGGAAAAAAAAGTAAATTATAACTGCAGTAGTTAGAAAAACAGACCAAAAGAAATATACTCTCCATCTAAAGACAAGACACAAGTTACATCTGCGTAGAGAAGCACTTGTCACTGCACTCACAGTTCTTCCCCTGGAAAATACAGTCAAACCTCACAAATGGAAGCCCTTAGTAATCCAGTTACAGCTCTTTTACAGCTGGCTTCTATGGCACGTGCTTCTACTTCCTGAACCTTCAGGGTCTGGCTTAGAAAGCAAGCCTCCTTCTGCAGCCCTCCTTCCTCCCACCCAAAAGCATAAGTATATACATGTAGCTAAGTACGTGAGCTGTACTGCAAGTTATCCAGCTGAAGACCAATTCAGGATACCTTAATGCTGTTGGGGACAAGGAGGGGATGAAGCAGGTGAGCACATGCACAAGAGGCCAGAGACATCTTGTGTGTTTCCTCAGTACACTGGCAACTGCATCAACATTAAAAAAAAATCCACACTTGAATGAGGAAGAGCACACAGGTATTCATGAACTGGCTGCTTCTCATGTTCTTAAAACACAGAGAGCAATGAGATGTGATGAACTTAATTTAATGAAGCAAATACAGTCTGTGTAATAAAAACAGGAACTTAAACTAGGATCTTTCCCCTACCCAAAACTGTGAGTGGTCCAAGTTAAGAAGGAAGTAATGCTGCGCACTGGAGCAAAATCCAAAGCAGTTATCCCTCGTCCAAGCCCTAATGTTACCCATGTGAAGGAGTCCAGCCTGAGCATAGCAGTGTTTATTGCTGTGATGCAAGAGCTCTGAGCAAAGCACTCCCAGGTACCGATACACCTGAACACTGACATCACCTGCTGTATGAAACAGGACTAACAAGGGCTCCAGTTAAAGCCAGCTAATCACACACAATAAAAGCAAAGGCCAGCTACATTTCATTGTGAACATTTTGTTTCTCTCATCCTCAGACAGGAAGCACATACCTAAATCAAGTAAAAAAAGTTTGTCAGTGGCTGATCATCCTCCATTTTCAAAGGACAGATGATGCAAGCCCCCATTCCTAAAACACCTACGAGTACATTTGTGCTGTTTCAAGAAAGCACATCCTAACACCTGTTTAAGTATCTACCAGGAGATGTCAAGTGGAGAAGTTCTATACGTATGAGAGGCTGGCCATTCCACAATTAATCACAAAATACCTTTCTCTTTTAGAACCAAATTACCAAGTCATTTGGGCACATCAGCACAGAAAATTTCCAAGATGCTTAACTCATTTTTTACCCACAGCGACTTGAAAGTTTAAATTCCATTTTTCAAAGCTGACAGAAATTACACTGGGAAGTCACTTGGCCATTGTGTGCAAGCACCTTTCCCACACTTTTTCAGAGCCCTACACAAAAAACATCCCTTGTGCAAATGGATCTTCAAAGAAATTTCAGACAGCAGGATGTGGGGATGTCTTCTTCAAAAGGAAGAGGATCTCTCAAAATCCTGAGACTATATAAGTAAATAAGATTAAACAAAAAAGTTTTACTCAGGAAGCTTAGATGCAGGAAAATGAATCTGAAAGTTGCATTCCACATGCTTCTACGGGAAGACCCGCAAAGGAGACAGAAGAGGTCATCAAGGCCTGAAAGGCCTCTCTCTCTAATGGTCCTTGGAATACCTGTTTTAGCTCAGAAGCCTAACAACGCCCTGGGGGATTTTGACAGTTTTTCTTTTCCCTTGCTGTAACACCTCTGTGGATGGCTGGGACTGCAGATGAATCCTGTTGTTGAAACAGCTGCCTCTCTCTACATCTTTAAAGAGGTATTCAGATTCCCTTAGCCTTACTTAGTTGAATCACTCTGAATAAACAGTCACCACCCATCAACTACGTATTTTTGTAAAGCACCTAGTCAAAGGCAACCACCTTTATTGATTGCTAGGCTGGCCAACCTGAAAGCTGAAATGTTATTATTAAAAAAAAAAAAAAAAAAAAAAGAAGGAAAAAACACAAGAGTGTTGTGTTTTTAAAAGNTACACTTGAAGGTCTGTGTTGTTTCTAAAGGCAGCACAGGTCCAGGCGTTGCTCAGTGACACCAGGACGATTCCTCTCTGACTGCAGGAGGCTGCTCTAACAGGTTTCATACCAGCACAGCCACAAGCCAAGTATCCCACTGACTCTTCTCCCTTTTGCCCAGGCCCTTTTCCTTGTTCTAACCCTTTTCCGCCACAACATGTACAAACCATCCAACAGGAGCCCAGAGCATATGCCCTAGCTGGCAATTATTTCTACTTTCAACATTTCATAATAAAGCATTAGCACAAGCTCTACATAAGTTCTGTCACCCTGCTCCAAGTAAAATGCTGAAGGAAGGAGGGTGAGATGCTGCGGTACTGCTGTCTCAGAAGTTTGCACTCCTTTAAGTCACTGGCCCTCGAATGTTGCCATTCAAAACACAGTGGTATAGGGTGAGGTGGAGGGAACACCTTCAGGTGGGAAAAACATCACTGGCAAACATCAAAGATAAGCCATCATCAGATTTCTTGCACCAAAGGAGAACAAAGAGTCAATGCTCCTGAAATTCCTGTTCAGAAGTACCCCAGAACAGAGCCAACACTTCCCACCTCAGCCAACCTCACCTATGTTCATTTGTAATCAAACACTGATAACCAAACCTGGCCTGGCAACGCTCTGCAAGTTTCAAGCCCGTCCTGGCTCCACACAAATACCTAACTTTTCCGTGTATCACCAGAGAGTGACAGCCCCAAACATCCCCAAGTCTTGCCTTTGAAATCNCACAGCTCCCATAGGTGCTGGTTTACGTAGGATGTTAAAAAGAAAGCAACAAACAACCAAACAAAATAAAATAACACACACAGAGGAAGGATTCCTCATATGCCTTCCCAAGGAAAATCTGCCTTAACTGCTGAACAATTAGTCAAGTCAAATCTCCCACCACACAGCAAGAAAAAAGCTGTTGCACGGTCTCAGAAGGCAATTCCTTCTTACCCTCAAAGTTTACATCTGCTCCTTAAGACACTTTCCAGCAAAGCTGCAGGGTACCTGAGCACTCCATCCATGATAAAGCTGTTCTCAAAAGAACACGAAGCAGTTCCTGGCCCTTTTCCAAGCTGTAGAATACTGTTGAAAAGCCATATTTTAAAGCTGTAACTCTATAACTGTCCATCTTGCTTGAATTCAGAAAGGAGGTAAAAGACAGAGAGCAACAAGCATTCTCACTACCTTCAGGAGAACAAAAAGCAGCACTACTATCCTCCTCTCCAGACAACTGTCTCCCAGGAAAGAAGCTACCACATCCACAAGGCAGCCGTCGCAAACTGGTCTAGTAACACGGTCCAATAATACACTCATTTCAAAACAACCTTTATCGTGCTGAAAGAGGAAGACATGATTTCACACGTTTTAAGAGTGTACACCTAAAACAGAGATTTCCAAACTTAGGCATCATTCATCAAAAAGTTAAAAGGGGCTTTTTTCACACATGCATAGATTTCAGACTAACAGGATTTACTTGTTTTCTGCCTGTTCCTGGGGAACCTCTGCAGTTTCTTTTTTCCCAAGACTGTCCCTACAGGCTGCTATCCAACATACATCAGATGCTCCTGGAGCAACAGATAACTCTGGAAGGACATTTGCAAAGGGCACAACTCGAGGGCCCGATGTTAGTACAATTTAGGCATACTGAGGGAGGGTAGAATTACCCCTGTATGTAGATAATTTGAACATTTGACACAGTTCCCTGGAAAGATTTACTTATGCATCTAAGTACTTTTTTTCAGATTTCTTACTAGCAAAAGGTGTATTTTAAGACAATTAAAAATTATTTCAACTTAAAAAGTGAATCCTTTTCAGAAACACTCAGGTTAATTTTAGCATCCTTCTGTTTAGCTGCTTAGCAACACTTATCCTATGACCTTCTAAGCACCACCTACTTTTACAAGGGATAATGAATATAACCAAGGGGATTTATCTATATGTTTTTAATCTATACAACATAAGTACATCAACAGTTTTTATTGAAGTGAGAAACCCAATCCAACTGAGAGCAATTCAAACTATTTCTGTTCAAGAAGAAAGTTTCACAGTCTGAAGTCAAGCTACTGTTATGACCATAGTGTTACTTCAACATAGGCAAAGTGGTAATATCCTTAAGGAGTGAGGAAAGCAGTACCTAAGTCAATGTTTGTACTCTTTGGGAAACACTGCATTTGTCTGTGGGGATACCAAAGGAGATCACACATACTATGAACAGGTAATGAAGAGATTCAGTTTTCCCAGTTTTGAAACGTGAAGTTATCTCCCAATTCTCAATCAAAAAGAAAAGCCATTTGGTCAGAGGGTCACTGAATATTGTAAAAAGTTAAGAATGAGCACACAGCCTGGGTAAGTGAAGTCAGAATAAGATGCTTCATTACACTGAAATCTGCAATTAAAGCTTCAAATGCCCAGGTCCAGGTGGGGAAAAAAAAAGCAAACCAAAAACCCAGAAATACAGCCAACAAACACCCTGCTATTTTATGTCTTAATACCAAGACAAATATATATACATATTCTTTAAGATTGTTAGTTATCAAAAGAAATGTGTAAGAGTGGCTACATAAATAGTCACTTCTGATGGGCAAACAACAGTTCGACAACTGGAAGCTGTCTGTGAAATGAAAGCAGAATAAAAGTTTACTCGGTTGCACTTAAAGGATGATATTCTTCCAACTACATGATTGGAATTCAGTTCCACATACAAATGCCAGGAGGAGGAAGGTGAGGGAGCAAAAGAGGCCACACTCGGTTGAGAACAGCTGCCCTGCAGCATGAGAGGCTGGATGCATCCCTGCCGGCAGGTGAGGGAGAGCCTGGTACTCTGATTGATTGGATGATGGATTCATGCTGTTTCTGGGTTTCTAACAAACAAAAGGGCCTATTCTTTCCTGGATGTACCCAACTCCCGTTAAGGCTAATCGGCATTATGCAGGCACACCAAGAAAAGACTATATACCCTTAAGTCTTCAAAGAGAAAATTAAAACCTAAAACAAATATGGCTGGCCTGACCCTGAGCCACTGCATCCCTTTCACACACGCTGACCCTGTGGAAAACAGGAACTGCGGTAACAAAACTCGGTGCTTGTGTCAAAACGACCGACCTCAACGAAAAAACTTCAGCCATCATAACAGCTGTCTACTGTGCACTGTAGGGGTGACAACACGGCGTTATTTAGCAACTGCTCCGGTTGTTAATAAGCGATTTCTTTTCAAAGGCATGGGGCTGGACGTTGGAATGGTAGGAAACATCCAATGCATTTGCTGTCTCTCCTAGACCACTGCCCCCAAATCACACCGAACTAGATGTTTACTTTCTCGAATAAGTAAATACACTTGATCTTATCTCCAAGAGAAACAGGCGAAAGAGGGAGTTGGGATTAAAACTGAATGGTTGGTCTCCCCCCCACGCCTTCCCTCCAGCAATCAACCCAGTGGCTCCCGGGCAGGATGCTGGCTCCTCGGCGAGCAGCACCAGAGCATCAGCTGCGGGCCGGACACCGCGGCGCGGCCGTGGGAGGGCGGCGGGGCACGGAGGCGCCCGGGCCTCCGCGGGGTGCGCAGCCGAGCAGAGCGGCCCGGGCAGGGAAATGTGCTGAGCCAGGAGAAGCGCTCTCCTCCTTCTGCGCAACCCCGCGAGGATGCCGAGCAGGCGAAGATATCGCAGCCGAGAGGTGAAACGAGGAAAATTATTTAAAAACAAAAAAAAAAAAAAAAAACCAGAAAAAAAAAGAAAAAGAAAAACCCAAGCGTGCGTGCAGAGGGAGGCGGGGGAGAAGTGCAGGGAGAAGAAGCCAAAGGAAACTTATCTGCGACATGACAAAGTTCAATCCACCGCCCTCCCTCCTCTGCCGAAAAA
>VXAC01000247.1:0-27240 GCA_013399225.1 Rhipidura dahli | reverse complement strand
CCGCTGCTCCGGCGGCCGCACCCGCGGGGCTCTCCCGGGCGGGCCTGGCCGGCCGCGCTCCCGGCCCGGCGTGCGTGTCCCCCGTCTGCCGGCCGCTCTCTCGGCTCTGGGCTGGAGCGCATCCGGAGCAGCCGGTGGCGGTGCCGCGCTGCCGGCTCTAAGGAATTCACCGGAGCTCTCCGCTGCCGTGGAAATGTCTGTGCATCCTCCTCCGCCTCCCAGCCTGGTGCCTCGCCAGGTACAGCGGCCGCAGGCAGCAGCCCGCTGCTCCGCGGGTAGGAGTCAGCTTCTGGTTGTGTTTGTTTCCTCAGAAACTTTTCGTCCTTATGCGATTTGGGTCCCCGCAGGGGTCAGTCATCCATCCAAACCTTAAAGGACACGTTAAATTTAACATGACCGTGAACATCAGCACAGGAACAGGAGGTGCAAATGCTGTGTCTAACCACAGGCGAGATGCGGCTGCTTGCACGTACAGGTAGTTACACTGTACACGGCACTGCACACACCATCCTTCCCGTCACTCTCCCTACAGTGGAAGTTCAAAGGTGTAGGAGACTCAGCAAGTGATGGAGAGGTGTTCAGAGTCGTGAGGATTTCACTGTAAAGCCAGTACTAGTTTAGAGTTGTGTAACAAATAATAACAGTACATAAAAACAAAATACCTGGCAATACTCCATCCTGAAAGCTCTATGGGGAAAAAAAGAAAAGTAAACCAACAGTGCTTCCGAGGAGTGCCCTAATGAGTATAGAAGGAATCACTTTACCTTTAAGGAAATGGTTATTTACACTATATCTAGAGGTACAAAAACTAGGCCTTTTAAAGATGTTGTATGTGAGGTGGAACCTGGAGTCTCTGCCTGTTTTTTAAAGAAATTAAGTCATGGCCTCTTGGCAAAAGGTTTGTGCCAGCTTACATGGTATCCTATCTCCTGATTGAAAAGGGATTCACATGGAAAAGGAGGCTAAATTCCAGGTACGTAGCAGTAAGCCCTCAACTGATTCTCATCACAGTTTTACCTCTAATGTCATGATTAACTTCATTTGCACCATTCTTTTCAAATACTGATACAGGCATACAAGCCAGGGATACACAGGTCCTGCCTCAAAGACATGAGCTGTGATTCGTATCAGGAATAACCCTCTTCCCTTCTGGACTTCCAAGTAAAGCACCTGCAGGTCTGGTGAACTGGAACTTGGAAATGCCACAACTGCAAAACCGAAAGTTGCACACGTGTATCCAGAACATGAAACTGCAGCTTTAACCTCTGTGTGTGTGTGTTGTGGTGGTTTCTGTAGGCTGAACTTCTGTCACCTGTCTTGTGTACTGAGTTCTGTGCAGTACTACCCCAGCAGACTTGCTGACTGACAGAAGAACAATATCGCAGTTTACCCCACAATATTAGGAACAAGCATGAGAAAGCACATTCTCATTGTTCTAAGGTTCTTATTTTACAAAAAAACAATCATGGGAAGACATTAAAAATGAACTGATAGCTAAGTGTCTTTAACTTTTTCATCTCTGCCCCCACTGTCCCTGCCAACCTGCAGTGGCAGAACTGCTGGTATATTCAGCAGCTTTATAGCCAGCTTGCATCTTCACTTCAGTATCTCTTGTAGTCAGGCATCCAATTAATCAAAAGCCTGAGCAGTTTATCCATCTTAGGCTCAGCCCTTAAAACATTGAGTTCATATAGGAAGACTGCTGTGATTTAAGCCTGCCTGACACACACATACAGACTCATGGAGACTGGGCCCGGTCTGCAATTGAAACTGGTGAAAATTTCTGAAGGGGTGATAGTATTTGGAGGTTAGCAATGCATGTCTCATTGACCTCTGCCTAATATTTCTAGAATAGTCCTGGAGGTATTTTGGACTACCTCCACATGAAGATTCCCACCCTCAATGTGTTTTTTAACTTTGGAGGTGTTTAGGAGCCCTTCAATGTGGGAAGTTTAGCAAGCAGACAGATGGAATAGAACAAGTGTTTCTCAATTCAGCATCTGAAATCTGCTCTAGAAAGGTAGAAATGTAAAGCTCACATTGAAAAAAAAAATCATTTTAGTGCTTGGAGAAAATATGTAGATAATTTTTTATAGCATTTATGTTTTTAGCATCCCTGTTTTTTCAGAAAGATGGAATGAAGGATGAACCAGTACATAATATGTTACATTAATACTAAAAATTAAACCCACCAACAAAAAGCCCAGTGATGAAAAAAAGTTATAACTTAAAAACCCCATTAACTACCAGTGTTTATAAAATAATAAAAACTGGTATGTCTTTTAACAGTTTACGAATTAATTATAATTCTGGGCTATTGCTGGGCAAGAAAAAGTAAAATAATTCCGTTTTCCAGCTTTCTGTCTTTTGAACTTTTACAATGCATTAGAGAGGTAAAAACCCACTGCAGTCTAGTATGGAATGTGAACTTTTGAGCGAATGGTTCCTTTTTTATTACTTATTACAGTGAAAGAGAAGGTAGAGGTAATTCTTGTCTAATAAACCCCACTTTTATGAATGACTCTCCCAAAATGTTACTACATGACTTTTTGATACAGGTTTGCATTACTGGGGTTTATCCCATCTCCTCTGACCACTCTATGACAGGCTAAATACTAAGTCTTTTTTTCTCCTACAACTATTCATAGTTTCTATACTTTCTGGATATTGAGGCATGAATACCCACAGTGATGGTAAACACTAAGGGGCAAGAAAACTTTCTCTAGCTTCTATGTAACCCTCACACACCTCTCTGATCCTTCACAGTGATGCTAAATACAATGGACAATAGCAGAAATAAAAACAATAGGTTTGTGAAGGTGTTTAGTGTGTTATCAAATTCATTGACACCACTGGGTGACACAGCAATGTTGGTGACAAAAGCCACCTGCTGTGATCCCAAGCAAAGGACAACTCGGCCCCCACCCACAATTCAAATATCAGAGATGCTGATTAAAGGTATTCAAGGAAAGAAGGAAAACAGGATGTATAGCTTATATGAAGGCCACAACTTGAGGATGTTTTAAAGCACAGAGACTACAGCTAACATTGGCATTAAGAGAGAAGTTAAAGGTTAGCTAGAAAACCTTTTTTCCCCTGTCTTATGAGACACTATCAACGCTCTCTCTTTTAGATCATAATATTTAGAGGTTACCGTAATTTCTTGCAAATTTACGTATCACTTTCAGCCAAAGCAGCTTGGAGTAAGGCAGTTCTATGACTAACCAGGAGTATTTTATATGCTAAGAGGCAGGACTTTACAACACCTCATGACTACTGGGTGAGGGCAGTTGCCAAGCCCCAACTCCCTCAGCCTGATGTGTGGCTGCCCAGCCACAGAGGATGTCAGAGGCATTTGAGGCCCCATGCCCTGCCTGAGCTTGTGCCTGCACAGCATCCGGAGTCCTCTTGCTGCCATCCTTTGCCTGATGTCCTCACTCATGCCAAGAGGGAGAATTCGGCTGAAATACTAACGCAGGGAAAAGCCTGCTTGGAGGATCAGAGAATACAGCCCTGAGGGCTTTGAGAAATAAATCTTTATAAAACCTAAGACCAAAAGAAATGCTTGCATTTCCTTTATGTTTCAACCAGTTATTTCTTTAAATGAACAAACATGCCACTGCTGAGTCTCCTCATGGGTTGAGGTTTTTTTGCTTAGAGGGTTTTTTTCCTCCAACTGAGACACAGTTTTCTTGGGTCAACCACCCCTTAAGAACTAATGCAGAACTGACAAATGTGACCACCACAGAGGCAGGGTAATTACACAAAACAAAATGGGGAATGTTCAATTAAACATATTAAATATAAAATTGCTTGGAAAATTAAACTTGATGAATTTGTGCACTGGAAAACCACACAGGAAAGCATATCACATAAGCTGCAGATTCTCTCACAGCATTTGTCTGAAGACATAGCATCCTACAACATTCCCATTTTCCCCATGCAAGGAAATGTGATACACCACTGTGCTCAGCTACCTTGGTCCCTGGAAATTGGGCAGCTGAGGAACAAGGGAGTGGTGGAACTTGCTCCTGCAACAACCCCACCCACTATATCCAAGGGCAGCTTCAGATGAGCAAGGCCAAAGCTTTAGTCCAAACTTATCTTAAGATTATCCTTTACAGAGTGAAAAAGCTGATGTATCCCAGCATGCTTAAGCACTTTGCCTCACATCCCAACAGGCTGTGGTAGTGACAAGGCTGGAATTAAAATCAGTATTTCCCCCAAAATCCTGGTGTAGTTCTCCAGGCATGAAGCCATCCACTCTGCTGGGTGACTCTTCTCAGCAGACAGTATGTTAGTGATAACAAACAGCAAAAAGAAAAGATGGGGTGTAAGTGTTTGCTCCCTGTTTGCTCTGACACATTTCAACAGCGCAAAACAGTCCTTGAGCTGACTCACCTAGCCAGCCAAGACTACCTCTTGGCTTAGGATTCATATGGAAATATGAAGATAGTGTTTCTGAAACCCACACCACTTTCACCCCCCCACCGTAGATCACAGCCTGTAGGGCATATTGTAGGACTGCTTGAAGTTTCTGGCTGCAATAATTGCTGGTCCCATCTCCTTCTCTCTTTTCACAGTGGGAGTCTCCAGCAGATGGATGCAATGCAGAGCAGCCCTGCTGCTGGGACTAGACCAGCTTGATGAACTAGTCCCTTTCCCCAGCTCTAATTTCCAGGATGTAAAAAGTAGCATAAACTATTCCCCTAAACTATTGTAACAATAACCAGTGTTTCTAAATCCTTTCAGGGGACATTCACCAACCTAAACCTATTCTTTCAAGGTATACTGTCATAACTATAGAGAATGGCTAAAGGGATAATCAACTGACATATCTTTCAGACTTACAACCAAAACAAACAACAGGGGCACAAGAGTGTTATTACAGTTTTAGTAACAGAAGCTCTTTTAAGAGGAGTATTTAAAAATAGTATGTTTTAAATGAATAAAACTAATTAAGATTCCCTCCTGCAGATTTAATTACTTCGCAAATTTTGGAACAGCACAGCCTACTTATTCCTCAATAGACTGTTTAAAAACATAGCATGAAAAAACTAGTGGGCAGATGTTTGACATTTACATTCTCAAGCAGTTCTGTGATCGCTAATGTAGAGCCTCAGAAACAGGTTTTATAATCCACTTGCAAGCGTGTCTGTGTAGAGACGGAGCAGGTAAAAGAACAATAAGCAAAACCCCCCACTGCAATACTTCCACTTGTTTTAAAACTCTGCATTGTTGCCCAGCAGCTTTTGTTGCCTGGCAATGCAAAAAACACAGGTGTGCAAAAAGAAGTCAGTGTTTAATGCCCAGCTTGTGATTTGGTACTGACATATTTCATTCTTACTGACCACCCAGCCTCTCACACCTAATTGATTGTTGGCTTAAATGTGATTATTTTCCCTCCTGAAGGCAAGTAGTAAGCCAGCTGTGTGTCTCATTTGCTAGGGAGAGTGGATTCTGAAACCTCTCACAAACAAAATAAATGCTCATGGTAACAGCGACTTCATGTTCAGTTGTTCAAAGGGCTGCAGTAGCACCAGAGGACACAGCAACAGCTAAAGGAAGGTGCAAATATCCAGCTGAAGCATCACTTATTTTCTTTTGGTATCAAACTAGAGATGGAAAACACCTGCTATCCATTCTCTGAGGCTGCCAAGTATTTCTCTAAGCAGTATACTTTTCAGTACTGTTTTAGTTTAGCTTTAAGTATCCTCAGTTATGGAGAATTCAACAGTTTTTGTTGGGAGCTTGGGCTGTACCTTGCTGATTTTGCTGTTATGACATTTCTCTTGATTTTTCTAGCCCGCGTTTTTATTTTCTTAACCTCATGCCACAGCTAATTATAGCTTAGAGGGTGCAAGTAGAAAAGGGGATAGGGAAGAAGGAAACCCACCAGCCCTGGGAGAAGATGGTAGGCAGTGCTTTGAGATGCACCCACAAAGCAGCAGAGAGGGCCAGCAAGCAGCAGAGAAGTGAAGAAATAGGAAGTGAGGCAGCAGTCATGAAGAAAGTATGCAAGGAAGCAGTTACCCTGCAGAGAAGGAAAAAGCAGGACAACTTTCAAGGGCAGAGATTAATCTAACTTGGGGGAGGCTGCAATGACAGGATTTGGGGAACAGGAGAGAGGAACCAAATTACCAGGAAAAAAATGGCCAGGGGATGCAGCAGGCAAAGAATCAAGGAGGAGGCCGAAGAAAACAGTGGGGATCAGGTAAATGAGCATGAAAAGAGTCATTATGCTTTTGTACCTATTAAACTGTGCTTCATGCCTCCTTAAACCAGAAGCAAAACTCCACTGGATCAGGTCTATGCCATAAAGTTCTGCAGGCATATTTACACTGATCAGATGTGCAAAGGGACATGGTTTGCAACTGAGGCTGAAACAGAGCTGCGCCACCAAAAGCAGTGAATGTTCAGAGTTGTGCAGTCAGAACCATACTTTCACCAGCGCAGCTTGTGTCATTCAGACTATGATAAGATAAGCCATGCTGGCAAAAGCACAGCCTTGCTGTTGTAAACTGTACTGGGGGTAGATCCACCTCTGCTGCAGGGATGTAACTACAACAGGAGAGCTCTTTGCTTGTCAAAACAGCCATGCTCTATTAACAGATTGTCCATAATGGAGACACGATTAAGAGAGGTAAAAGGAATTCCTCTACTGACATGACTTCCACAACCACAGCAAAAACTGTCAGCACAGGGTTTTTCCTGGCAGAAGAAGATAGCTTTTTAGACCAGAGGGGTGTAAGATACAGACATATTTTAGATAACTTCTGAAACTTTCATACAGGAAAGTATTCGCTTCTACAAAAAGAAAACTCAGTAATTGCAAAGTGTCTCAATATTAGGGCAGTGTGGATAAGAGCATTTAAGTCCTTTTACCTTTAGTTATCATTCAACATTCACTTGTTTTTGAATAAAGGATTCTTGAGAAGAAAGTATTCTCAACAAATTTTTCTGCATTCCTGTCTTCAAGCTGTATAACAGATAATATGCTCTATAATCTTCCCTTCTGTGCAATACAAAGAAGGTGAAACTTCTCTTAATGAGCATATAGGGAGGAAAGATTTGGTGGATAGATAAACTTTTTTTTTTCCCCCAATTACTTTGGTGGTCAGAAGGGACTGTGCTCTAACTGAAATGAAACTTGAAAAGGAAAAAAACCCTAAACCGCTGTTATCAAAATGAGCGCAAGAGAGCTGTTACCTGAAATGATTCACTGTATGGAAATCTCAACTCTTGAAACAAATGGTTTCTAAGAAAAGGGCACAGACAGCAGCCTTTTCCTCAAAAGAACTCCAAGTAACTAGAAAGGGCAGAAGACATTTAAACTCCCAATTTTTCACTTGCAATCAGTGTTTACAGCAAGGATTAAATCTCTTGGGATTATGTCTATGAAAATATCCTGAAATCTTAACAGTCATGCAAAATTTTTCCTGCAATCTCTTGTGAAGTGGTAATAGACTGCTGTAGCTCTCTGAACTCAGCAGAGGAATAATCTTCTGAGCTATACATTTTGATTAAATGGCAGCTGCAAATAAGATTTTCTCTAATCATTTCCTGAACAATCTTATGTACTCACTTCACATATACCCTCTGAGCTTGTTTCATTAGGCTGTTTTCCTCTATGTCCTTTCCCTTACAGAAGTGGCCAAAGGTAACTCTTAGAGTGCAAATGAGCAGCCTGAATAGTTCAGCAAAATGATTTTTAAAATGGTTAAATGCAAAGAAACAAACAAAAAAAAAATCCCAAAGAAGGTCCTGAGGGTAGAGCCTAACATCACTAGAATAAGAGTTACACAGCAGACAATCCAAGAGGAGGCTGAGGAGAACACTGCTAAGGTGTCCAGTGGCACAGTGGATTGGAGCACTGTACTCTTACCTCTTGAGATTTGGATGTAAAGCCTTATTTAAAATGCACGTAAAAATGAATGTGATCAATCCACCTTGGAGCCTTCAGAGCAGTGGTCCTCATGTAAAAATGAGGAGCTTCTGCTGAAGGACACAAATGCCCTCCAGTATTGCTTATCCCCCTACATACACATGCACACATGCTAAATAATGCTAGAAAGCTGCATGAGAGTTCTGACTGAAAAGTAAGCTTGCTTTTGTTTCCTGTTTATTTTTATCTGGTATTTATAGAGTTTTGCTATGGTTATATGCAATAAAGAACTGCGTAGTGAATATTCTCCTACGTGACTTGAGATTCAGAACTGTGGTTTCTGCTGCAAATGGGAATGATTCACCTCAGAAGAACTAGTTTGTTGCTCTCTAGGCACAGACTTAATCAGTAAACTCCTGCCTGATGTTTTTCCCTTGATCCCTGGTCCACCAGCCAATGGACACAATTCACCACAGTCCATACAAATTTTTTTTTGGGATAATCTCAAAGACAGATCCACTGATGATGTTCCTCATCTAGACTCCAGGTTACCGACACAGCAGAAGAGAGGAAATATTCCCTGTGCTAGCTTGAAGGCAGTGATTCAGTAGAGCTGGTATCATTAGTCCTGTCCTATGATGAACACCACATTACCCAACCACACTGGAAAAGAGGCTCAGATTTCCTATCTGGAAACTGACAGCTGTTGCAAAACTTGGTACTTGGATAATACTGCATGTCAATAGGAACTACAGCAAAATCTTGTGGCAGTAAATTGAGGCTGAATTGGCATAAAAGTGGTGAGTTTCGGTGAGCTAGGACAACAGTGGATTGAAGAGAAAGTAAGATGGAAGTGGTGTATCATAGTTCAGTATCCAAAAGTTTGGTAGGATGGAAATTAATACAGACAGTTCCTGGCATGATTTTGGGCTAGTGCTGACTGCAGAGGACTGCTGTACAGCTGGGGTACTCGTGTGAAAATGTTAGCAGCATATGTAATAAAAACCACTGGACTGAAATTATACAGAAATAAGTTATTATTGAAACACAGCTGTACTTTGAACAAAACGTTGAGGAATTTATAAGACAATGATTTGCCAAAGGGAACAGCACCAGCTTATCTCAGCCAGAGAGCCACAACCAGTTCCTGTGGCTGCTCCCCACCACCGAGCACAAAGCCCACTTCCCTCCAGCAGTGAAATGGGGACCAAAAGCTTTAATTGCATGGTGTGCTCCACATCAATTCCTCTACACTGATGTCCTTTCTTAATATGATCTAAAAACACAGGTCAAGTGTCTTGCAACTTTTTCATCATCTTTACCCTTGCTACCCTACTCTTATCATATGAAAGTCGATCACAAGTGAATTGTAATTATTCAGCTAGCAGCTAAGTGGTGAGAACATCAAAGCACAAGAATGTTTATAGGGTTAATGCATGATTATTTTAGCATCCCAAAGGCTTTGGAATGCCATACCATCCAATTTTCCCAGGGCTATGTGAGAAGAGGGAACTTCATGTAATTAGGAGGAGCTAAACTAAGATTTCAAGATCAGTAAAATACATCATGTCACCATTCACACTGCCAGCTGTTTCTCCCCAAACTTTACAGAACATAATACTACATTTCTTAGGCTTTAAAAAGTGAAACAAACATGTACATTTCAGTTTTTAAATAGAAAAATCTTTACATTTGCCAGACATCATAAATATACATATCAGATCCGCCACTTCTGAATAAGCATGAGATCTGTGAAGTCATATGCTCTATTTCTGCTAGGAACCAATACTTGACCCATATTCAGTAATTTTTTTAAAAAGGTTCTTTCTTTTTCTATTTAAGATGCCTGTAGTTAGCTATTTGATTCTGTATTTTCTAGGCACCTACACAGCCTGATTTCCAGAGATGTTGAGAGCATTCATTGCTTCTGTGGCTGCTGAGCAACCCTGAAACTTAAGCATGTGAGTACGAATTAGATGCCAAACTAGTCATCCCATTTTAAAAATTAATAGCATGATGAATATATCCAGTTCTGTGATCTCTGATGAAAATAGGATGAAAATGAATGGAAATATTTTCCTGCATCTTGGGATTAGTTTAAAAGTGAAACTTGGTGAGAAATACTCATTTAGAAGCCTCTACAGTTAGAAAAATTTGCTGCAGCATGTTGAAGCACTTAGAAAACTATTACTAAGAAAACAAGTTAGACTCTTCCCAATAAGTTCTAAACAGCTGGGAAAAGTGGTGGAGGCCTCTGTGATTAAAGGGAGATAGGGAGATTGCTGTGAACACAAAAGAAAAGGCTTTCAGGAATACAAAGAATATAATGAAGAAATAGGTTGAACTTTAAAGAAGAGTGACATAAGTAAAGAGGTGTTTATGTAGATAATTTGAAAAATTATGCTCAGTAAAGTCTTCTTTGATTATCAAGGACCAATAATGATTTGCACACAGAATGACAAAACCATCTCCTAAAGAGATATTCTGCTATAGCCTGCATGGATGAAAAATTAGAGGATGGAGTCAGAATGGAATACAGTTTCCTGTTACAGTGGGAAGGGGTTAGTGTGCAGATAACGGTAAAGAGAGCTGTTAATAACCTTGCATAACAGACATCCCCTTGTAAATGTGACCTGCAAACACCTTTAAACAGCCCAGTAATATTAGATGCTTGCTGAATGCTTCTGAATATCAAAAGGCTCTGTGAGTTATTAACTTAAGCACTGAGTAGCCGTGCGCTTTGTGCCTTTGCAGGATTCTGGTGATTGGCTCTTAGTGACAATGCTGCATGCTCTCTGCTGGCTGTGCCTCATCCCTAAACCCTTCCTGCACACCTCACAGCACCCACAGTTAGAAAGGTAAATGCTGAATTACTACAAAGCTTTCTTTAGGGCCTACTTTTCATTTCAGCATTTTATTTATCACTTGGCATTCACATTAACTCTCCAAAGCAGAATTCCCAATCCCATTACATTACACATTCATTGTAGGAATATATAGAATTATAATACCATCCACACAGTGCTTTCTGCAGCATTCTGTGGAAAATGTGTGTCTGACCCAGGCAGGACCTGGAGGCAAAATGGTGCAAGGATGAAAAGGCTCAGCTTCAGATTAATAAAATGGTCAACAGGTACAACTCTTGTGCATCTTACACAGACTGCTGTTGTGGTGGAAAATTATATTTTAGGGGATAAGTTGGAGAAGAATGAAGATGCAATGTAATTACTTTCCTCCCCTATCCAGAACCCCAAATCTGCATGTGCGTTTCAGTTGCTTTAAAAATTATACTGAAAATATTCATTAATAAATTCAGATATCAGATTAAGGAGCAGTGCCTCTGGTATCAAAGTCATTTACATGATCCAGTGCAATGAATTACTATTATTTTATTAATTGGGAGGATTTTAATTCCAAGTTACTTTGTGTTTCTCATTAATAAACCCTCGGTGTCTTGCTGGGCATATTCAGCAGCAAGAAAATAAGGCAGCGTACCTGACAGGTCTAAGTGCTTATAAAACTGTCCCTCAGTTATTCAACATTTGCCACATCCTACAAGTTTCTGAGGCCTGCTCCGAGAAAAGATAAAGTTACAGAAATGCTGACATACCCTACAGTGAGGTATTCCAAAACTGTGCAATTCACCTACCATCAGTTTTCTGTACAATATTAAGAGATATACAGTAGCACTTAGTAATAAAATAATAACACTTAAATTACTAGAAACCATCCTGATTTCAGAGAACAAAGGAAGAGGTGCTGTTTGTACGACATTTACTACCTCCTTGTAAGTATAGACTGTCTTGAGGTTAACAACTGGTTAAAAGAGAAATAGCTTTTTTTTTTCTTCCTTAGTGCAAGTATTTCTGCCAGGATCTTGACAAGATCTGAAGAAGACCATAGTAATGATACCACGCTGCACAAAATGTTTTGTTATCTACGACGCTATTCTACCATAGCCAAGCTTAAGAGTAGAAGATGCTAACCTTGAATAAACTTTTGCTGCTTTGTGTGCACTAGTAAGGTGCTGGAGAACTCTCCATGCAGTGATACTCGTATGTAATACCTCTGCAACAGCTCTGGCTGTCTAATTTCATGTAATGTTCTTCACCAAGAATCTTAACTCACTTTATAGTAAAACATTACTATGAGTTTCGGGAGCACCACTGCACAGCTGAAGGAACTGAGGTGGTGAGAGGGCAGCTCATCAGCAAGATGTAGAAAGGCCAAGAAGAGGAGCCCCCTCTCCTAGCTCTGGGCCTGCTCATATCAGAAGTGTGCACTTCAGTGCATGAAATACAGTAGGCTTCCATTAAAGAAGGAAGAGAGGTGTGAGCTGTATAACCATGATTAAAGAAAAATGTTTAAAATTGCAGAAATCACATCACTGACTGGTACACTTCTACTTTAACAGCTTCTGAATGCAAATCAGCCTGTAGCTGGACCTCTGCTTTACACACACTGGTAATAAAAAAAGAATCTGCTGGTCCTTGACAACTCAGGAACAGACACAAAAATAAATAAGAGGAATGATGGATTGATGCTTCTAGGAAGGCAAGCTGTGGGTTGAATAATACAGGGGGAAAAAAGAAAGAACACAGAGCAGGAGGTGAAAGGAGGAAAGGTTATGGAGAAGGATTTTGCCTTGTCCAGTGCTTTTTTTGTGAGGTTCACTCCTGACCTTAACTTTTAGGGTGAAAAGGCCTCGTGACACAGCAGGGCTGGTGCACGTTTGTCACATGGAGAAATAATTTGAGAAGAGTGTACAGGTGTTTCCTGTGTTGCAGAAATCATCTCTACAGAGACTCTTGTTTGCGACTACCCAAGACTTCAAAGAAAATACCAAGATGGATGTGTAAAAGGTCCTGCCAAAACCAGGATCCACCATCTATTTTCCATTTACTAAAACAGACACAGACACAGCTCCCAGGAATGCCTAGGAGGAAGTTCCATCAACAGCAGCTCTTCCAAACAGCCCTAGATGTAAAGATGATTCTTCCTTTACCATTCCCTGATGGGTAGCATCCCTAGTGAACATTTCTAGACTTGGGCCCTATATTTTTGTAATACATTTCTCTCAATATCCTGATTTTTCTTAAATTGTTCTCCTGCTGACCAGCTGTACTGGAAGGCTCTTACCCTCTAGCAGTATTTTAGTCTTAGCTGGTATGCTTCAAACCCAGTCCCCCTCACTCCAGCAGGATGCTACTATTTGTTGGCATCAGTTCTTGTGTCAGGAAGTATCTCCTGCAAAATGACACCTATGATTTCTTTTAAATTTTACTGTTTTGGTTTTGTGGCACTTAGTTCTGATTTTTCAGAGCAAGCTGTACACCATGAGACTGTGCTTTTCAGAGGTGCTGAATAACCCATTCTGACCTGAAACACTTTGCTACACATCAAAAAATGGGGTGCTGAGAAATACTGAGAAATCTGTGGTTGGGAAACAGGGAGTCAGGTAGGAAGCTGGTGTGCTTTGCAAATTCCATATCCATGTGTTCCCTCCTCAGACCTTCAGTACAAAACAGGCACTGCCAGGTGGCTGCAGAGGAACTGATCTGTCAGGCAGGAGCTCTGACTGTGCCCTGGGCTTGGGTGGGAGGGCCCCTGAACAGACCTGTGACCTGAAGCACAGCCCTTTTGCAGGAGAGAAAAGAGTACAGCCTTGGGCAATGAAACCTAATTTCACTCCAAGGAGTGTTAGTTAATGGGAACTCAGAGAAAGCAGGATTATACCACAGTGACTGTTCCCAATGAAGTACGAAATGTCTGCATCTCTCATGGTCCAGTCACTGCAGAGCCTCTCCCGTGGGTGTTGGCTGACTTACAGTGAATTAAGATAAGGGGAGCTGGGTGGGTAATTAAGGCTTTTATATGCATGTTTTGAAACAGGATCCAGTAAATTCACAGCTAAAATTTTGAAAAAGCTGAGTAGGTTAAGCATTTTAAGTCCATCGTGTTCTTACTTGCAAGATGCAAATCTTCTGAGCTCTTGCTGTAGCATCTCACTAGAAAAGGGGCTATAAATCGTAAAATATCTTACTTTTGTTGTTTGGGACACTACAGAAACCAGGGAAGTATGTTTAACGAACATTCTTCTTGTTCAAAGCATTTCAGTAGCTCAGCTCTGATATTGTTTCAAAACTGTTTTCTCAAGGCCCTCCAGCACATGGCGTTACGAAAAAAAAGTTGTCAGACTGGTTTTAACACATCTTTTCAATACTGATAAGCAAAAGTTCACTGAAATAATTCCCAATAAGATACATGTGGGGATATACCTTTCTTAAGGCTTTCTTGTTGGATTCAAACTTTAGGGAGACCTGTTGCATTCCAAGCTTAAGCAGCCTCTTCCAAACTTATTAAAAAAGTACAGGGATGTGTCAGATGCTGTGCTGAGGAGAGTCTATGTCACATCCTGTTAGCCGTGTCTGCTTTTAAACCTGTTTCGTAAGTGCAGTGAGTGGCTGACAGTCTTCAGCTGCAAACAGCTTTGAAACGACATGAGCTGAGTCCCAAAAGAAAACACTGCTGTATTTTGGTTGCTAGAGGTAAAACACTCGATAAATAGCTAGTTTTTCTTAATTAAGTAAACGATTTAATCTTGAGGCTGCTTTGCTTAACAATGCCATCATTAAAATGATAATGGGCTTTGAGGTCCTTATTCAGCTTGGTATGGCATCCTACCTTTGCTGTTATTGTTTTATCCTGTTTACACAGAAGTTTCTGCAATTCAGTCTGGTTAGCAAGATACTAACCAAGGAACTAAAGCTCAAAAATAGCATGTGGCTAAATCTTCGAGTCTGTCTTAACAGGGTCCAGTCTATCCTCCCTTTGAAGACACACAGGCAGTTTAGTAGGATGCAAAATGGTTCCTCTGCTAGGTGGAAGCAAGATGAGCTAATATATTTTAAAAAAATTATTATTATACATTTTGGAAATAGATAGTTTTTTTTAAGCCAGGACATGCTAAAATTACTCAGAAAATAAGAGTTTACTGAACCATGCACATTATCTTGTTAACATTTTTTGGTAAAAATTATTACATCTTTTTTTCCTCTCTAATAACCATGGGACTCAGCTGAATACAGCTAGAAAAAGCCCTATTTAAATAGTGGGGTTTTCTCCCCTCCTGATTCTCCAGTGTACAAGTTAAAGCAGAAACAAAACAAAACTACTTTGGCAGATGGACTCAGCTATCAAACCTGGAACTTTCCCATGCTTCTTTTTCCACACTTGTGCATTAGCCACCAGCCTCTCACTGTAGACTAAACCCATGCTGAAATCTTGGAAATAGAGGTTTATTCTGAGATGCTGTTCAAAGCAGCCACAAGTTAAGGTCGAATTCTGTTATACCTAAGCTGTGCTCCATGCTTTGTCACTTTATCTGGTCCTTCTGGGGATCTCTAAGGCATCTCTGCAGATTTAGAGTGGTGTCAAGGTCCCTGTCATTTACCCTTGAATAGAAAGGCCTTTGCCAGAGCCAAGAAAAACTAGAAAGCAGCAACTTTCTGGCCACACCTCCTTCCTCACATCACCCCTACAGAAATGGGCGGGGGGAACAGATAGGAAACACCATGCTCCTGCACAGAGCACGGGAGGATTTTCGCGTGACTGTTTCCATAAGGCTGAGCGTGTCCTTTGCTTGGCCACAGGGGCATAAACGGGGCCCCAGACTAACAACAAAACCAGCCCCTCCCTGCCAGTAAGGGAAGGAATGGCTGGTAGCACAAGTGCTTCTTCTGTAATGTTTAATTTTCCCAGCTCACTGGGTTGCCTCAACCCAGGGAAAATATGCTGGTAATAGGTGGGACCATCAAAACTTTCTGTGGAAGGCCCCAAAAAGGAAGTTTCTAACCTGGCATTTTCACAGACAGTGACAGAGACTCGTGGGATCCCGATCTGCAAGACAGCTTAATGGCAGAGGCCCTTGCAAGCAGATGGCAAGGAACACCATCCACTGTCTGCTCTGCATGGCCAGGAAAAGTTGACAAAACCAAGTAATATTGTTCCCCTTAAAATTAAAAATGACATACCTGAGCCATTATAGATCTTAAAACTGTGGATGAAGACTGTCTAAATATTATGCATTACTGGAAGCAATAGCCTACATTCACCTGTAAGGTATCACCCAGGCCTTCCCCTTAGTTCTGCTAAAGAAAAGCTTTGTGATCCATAGCACTTAAACCATTATTGGTTTCTACTTTGTTTTTTTTTTTTTAATAAAACAGGAATAATGGTATGATAGATTAGTTACATTTCACTATGGCTTGCTTATATCCATGTATCTTTCATTATTAAATTCATCTTTTAGTAGAAAATGATTGGGGAAATCAACTGGAAAAATTATCTCATGGAAAAAGTAGAAAGAGTAACATTCATTATGCATCCTTGAATGTCCTTGAATTAAAGAGCACGGATGCTTTTAAACACTGAGTAGCTTTCAGAGGCAAAATAAGCTAAAGGGATGTTTATCTACAGCAGTAGCTCCTTGACAAATAATTCAAAGGGGTAAAAGAAATAGCTGCACAGTTTGCTCTGGTGACTTTTGTTCCCTTAATGAAATGTACACAAATACCCCCATCCATCGACTGGACGCACCCCTATCTGCTGTGTGGCCTGCACTGACAGTCCCTGTGTCCCCTCACTCCTGATGCATCTGTAAGCTTGACAGCTCAGCTCTCCTCTGTGAACCCTCAGGCTGGGAGCAGAGTCAGTCCCATGTACAGCAACCCATTCTTTCTTTAGAGTACCAGTGTTTTCGAAATGACACAACTCTGGAAGAAAACTAAAGCAGAAATGCATATATCACTGTATCTGTATTCTGTGATTCCTTTCAGTTCTTCATTCTAACTCTGAGAAGTGATTTCCCACTCTTGTGAATGGAACTGTTTCTCTATTAGAGGAAGATAGATGAGAACAACTGGAGGGAATAGGGAGAAATTATGCATAACGGGGCCTCAAGTTAAATTTTTTTCCTTGTTCTTTTAGTTTACTTTCCACTTTGAAAGTAGTTTGTGGATTTCTTTTAGGGGCAGGGTTGATGGGTTATCTTTTAATCTAAGTAACAATATTGAAAATTGTTAGTCTAAAGTACCAATGCTAAAAAGAAGATGGATGCAAACTTAAGGTGTTGAGTCAGCCTTCATCTTCTTTCACATGCCTTAACTTTCAAAACTTCAGGCCATCAAACAAAAATTTTTTCCATTGAAAAGGGCTACTGCAGAGTTGTGGGTGAGCTCTGTACCTCCTGCTACATCACTAAGGCAGTTTACTTCTATCCCTGTTTACTTAGTAGTTTACAATACATAGGCGATAAATCCGGAGAGTTCTATTGCATGAGAAAATGTAAAAGTCGTGTACTTAACGAATACAGTTTGTTGGGTATTTTTTAAACATTTCCTGACCTGACTGCAAGAGTTATCCAGCCTGTACAATTCCAGCTTCCTCCTCCTCCTCCACTTAGCAAGGCTCACCTATGCTATTTACTGCATCATTGCATCCAAGCCAAACTTGGTTACTGCGGCAACTAAGTTTTTCTTCTCAGAGGGTCACAGGGAAACACATCCTTCAGGATCCCCTGGTAACCGTCAGCCGGCAGGACTGGGGAACATCAACACTGAAATGCCTGCTTTCCATCGCTAAGGCAGCGCCGCCTGCGCCTGCAACAAGGGGGGCAGAGTCTAGTTACATTCCTGACCCACTTTCACATCCCGCCCTCCTCCTCCTCCCTCTCCTCCTCCCTCCCCGAGCACAGCAGCAACCAGCAGGGCAGCAGAGCCTCCATTTAGCAAGCCTGGCACACCCGCAGCCCCCGAGCTGTCTCCTAGCAGGCAGCAGCGGCGCAGGTTTCCCCGGCAGCATGCGGGGAACGGGAGAGGGGACCGCGGACCTCCGGCAAAGGAGGGCTCCTCTCTCGCCACCCTGGCTGTGCAGCGGTGGTGCTCCTGTCCTTTGTCCGGCCCTTTCGCGACCCGCACCAGCTGCAGCGTGAGGCTGTGTCCCTTCCCTGTGCTTCCCGGCCACACTGGGACGAGTGTTCAGTTTCCTTTCGCAGCACCCCTTCCACCATCTCCTCGCCCCCGGATCGGCCTGGATGCGCACACCTGGCCGGCCCGCTCCCCTTCTCGCCCACCTCCTTTATGTAACCCCGCCATTCCTCTCCCACTCCCAGGTTCCTGGGGCTCGTCCCTTTGCCCAGAAAATTGCAACATCCCCCCCCCCCCCGCCTCCTAGAGTGGAGGGCAGGTGAGTAAGAGGAGGGTGCTCAGTCTGTTCCCCTGTCAGGGACACTCCCTTTCCCTGCGGGCAGCTGAGAGGGATTTTGCCTCACGCCGGAGCAGGCATTGCACCCCACCTCACCTGGCCAGCGGGGCTGCCCGCTTATCCCCGGCCTTGTGCTCTGGGCAGCCGAGGCTTCTCCAGGCCGGGGGAGGGCCCTGATGTTTGGGAAGGGGTGTAGACAAGCCGGGGGCAGGTGCCGCCCTGAGGGGACCGGCGTTTGGAATGCGGCTGGGGCTCACCAGGCCCAGGACGGGGGCTGCTACTGCGGCTCCGCCTTTCCTGGCTCCCCTCAGGGAACAGGGCCGCGCCTGAGGCAGGGAGAGAGGAGAGTGGCCCCCAGCACCCCCGGGTCCGGTCCCTGAACAGGTGCTGGGTTTGGGAGCTCCCTACACACCGGTACCTGGAAGGGGCAGCTCCCTGAAGATGCAGATGTCCGGCCCTGAGGGCATGGCGGTGGGAACGCTCCCGGGGTCACAGGGGAACCCAGCTGCTGGGACACGCACCAGCCCACCATGGTGGCCACAAGACGTGCTAATAGAAGCCTTTCTCTCTCTCTCTTTTTTTTTATTTTTTTTTAATGTTTATTTTTCAGTTCTGTTATTGCAAAATACCAGCTACAACCAGCTCCTTGCTGTGAAGCCCAGCCTGCAGGAGTGCCCTGGTTGGTGCCAAGGAAGTGCTCCTGTCCCACAGCATTAGACACCTGCTGGCCTGGAGACCCGGGCTGATGCTGGACAGGCAGTCCTTGACGAATAAAAAGGTAAAAAAAAAAAAAGTTATTTGCCACCTCCTCCATGGTGAAAAGGAATCTCAGTTTTAAAATGATTACTTAGATTTCACATGTTTCTCTCTCAATCCGTTTTTTGGGGCTCTTTTTTTTGGTGGTGGAGGTGGGAGTAAAAAGAGTCATTTAGTTTCCAAACGCAAGAAGCGTCTGCTTAAAAATTAGTTCACTCTTTGTCCTTGTATAACTTAAACCCACCTGTTTTCAAGTTTGGGCTTGATACATATTTCTGCTCCACTCCTGTAAGCACTTCAGCACATGTTACACATATGCTTACATCTGCAGAGTCTGGGGCCTGAATCTTCAATGTCACCCTAAATGTTTAGTGCTGTACCACACTTACAAACCTGGCTGAGTAGTAGATTAATAATGACTCAAAATAACATGACACATAAACAGTATATTATTTCCATCACAGTGGAAACAGTGCTTTTCCAGATATTCTCTCTCTCTATGTAAATGTGCATGTAGCAGGGTCTAGGTACTCAGTGTGAAGTACATTTGTGTTTTTAATTATTAAATTTCAACTAAACGTTCATACTTCTCCATTTATCTAACATTTTACACATAAAAGGGCCACAAAACATATTTATTATTTACCTAAGCTTTAAAATAGCATGCAGTGTCCTGTATACTGCAAGTACTAAGCTGGTAGCAGTACCTCAAGCATCTTTAAACTTTGCTCAGGTAAGCCACGCACTAGGGAAGAGTTACACACCTTCAGGGAGGTTTGTAAGGACACAAGATTGCACACAGATTATTTTAGTCCCTGAAAATGTTTTTTTAGGTTGGGTGATTACAGTGGGCTTCCCTGCATCTGTTGTGACCACAAGCATCAGTGACTGCTTGCTATGAAGTGCGTTTGTCAGCGGCAGATGTTTACCTGGAAATGAGGAGGAAAAAAATAGAAAAAAACCTGTCAGGAGCCACTGCAAAAAATAATGAATGCGGAATGACAACAGTGATAGATATAAAAACTACTAAACTATTTTTGAGTGCAGTATTTTTCACTGAGATAAACAAATCTTGTGGTTGAAATAATACACACTTCTGAATAAGCAGCAGTAGTTGTGCTGCAAATGCATTTCTCACCTTTTCAGAGGTTTTCAAGAAATTAAAATGCAGTGACTATTCACTAAACAGTTCGATAGCTTATTATTAAAATAGTAGCATCCTCATTCCTAATGTCAGATGACACGATTGAATCAAACTGCTTGGCTGTTTTGTGAATGATCGACAATGAGCAATCATTGAAAATCTTTTTCAGTAAAAGATTTTTATTCTTACTAGACTTCCAGAATTCTATCTAAATCGCAAACTGCAAGAGATTTTCAAGAAGACAAGTAGAGAAGAATGTTTTGTCTGGATTTGTTGCATAAAATATTGCTTTGTAGTATTTTATAGTGAAGATTTGTTAATTAAAAAGCTTGCCTGGGGAGCTTTTTTGATAGTTCCTAAAGGTAGCAGAAAAAGGGAGGTGAAATTGTGTGATGCCAGTTGGTACAGCCAGTAAGCCTAGCTGCACTTGCTCAAGTTTACAGGAACTTTGCAAGGGTGTATTTTCTATACTGCAAGGCAAGTTTTAAGGCTAAATCTTTACCATATCTGTAAAGAGGACAACCAAGTAATTGTAATATCCTGGGCAAGCACTCCCCCATGGTGAGTGCAGGTTATAGATTGAGTGGTTTGCTACAGAACAGATGCTGAAATCTTGTTAGCAAAGTGTCAAAGCAGACGCGCACGTAGGAGGCTTTGCAAGGCACAAAAGAGCGTGGAGGGGAGGCTGTCCTGGGATGCTGGGATGGCACAAGGGAACATGCAGCCTGAGACAGTTACTTAAGATGGCATTTATTCAGACATCCACTGCAGCCATAAAAATAGGTGTGCAAGGGAATATCCTGGGAGAGCCTTTCCCAATCAGCAAGGTGTGCCTCCGGGCGCACCGTCATGAAGGGTGAGGTGTGGAGGGGCCCTGCTGTAAAAAGAGGTGTGTGGAGGATCCTGAGGACAGCAAGGAGCAGGAGGAGCCAGGCTGCAATGGAAATGGCTCTCCTTGTCTCTCTCCACTTCCCTGCATCTTCCATGCTGCCAGCCACCGGGCAAAGGCCTGAGGGTTGGGGTGAGAGAGTCTGAGAGATGTGGCAGTGTTGGGGGCATGGAAGGGAGAGAAAGAACAAGGGATAAATAAGCCCAAACAAACCCTTTTTCATTCTCTTTTTTTCAAAACAGACATTAGGGCTTGTCTTTCCTGCACTCAAGGATTTTTTCCATGTTTTTTATTTTTAAACTCGGCTGTAACTGCTGCTGTTGTAGGCGAGTCCAGCAGCAGCCCCCACTTGACCTTGCCTGGTTTGCCTTGCAGTGAGGCTGAAGTTCCTTGGCTTTGCTGCTTTTTTAACTTGGGACAGGTCAGAAATACTAGCTTGAGGTAAAAAAACTGCACCTCTTTGTGAGGGAAAGGCAAGGCCTCACTCTGCCTCAGCCCTCTCTCTCAGTAATTGGAATTTCAGCAAGTACCTGCCCCTAAGATGAATGTTGTGTAGCATTCCCAGGCACGCCCCACCTCGAATGCCAGCCCAGTCTTCCTCCAGGCCCCAACACAGCATCAACAGCCTTCTCCCTCCCGGAGCAATGCACGAGCTACTGATTCATGCCGCTCTCCCATCAGCAAGCAGGGAGGTGTCTGTGCCATCTCCGGCACCTGGGTTCGAGTAGTTACCCAGGCAAAGTTCTTGCTTGGGAAGAAGGTCTTTTTCTCTCTCTGCTGGCTCCATTTCCCAAGATTTACACGACCAATTTCTAAACTCTTCTTAATTGTAGAGATAAGGTATTTAAAATATATGTGCTTCCCGTAATGCTGTGTGTGCTTCGAATGCTGTCTGCCTCTTGCCCTGTCTGTGTTCACAGAAGGTACTCGTGCATATGGAAACAATCAGGCTACCCAAAAGACAACACACTTGATACTGCTAATTACACGGAGTAAACACCACTGGGACTATAACTGGTCTCTAGATCTGAGTCAGTGTTTTGCTGCTGAGCTAAAGAAGAAAGTCTCTTATGTGCATTCATATTATAGCCAGCAAAGTCCCTGCTGCACATATTGCAGATTTCTCTACATGCTACATGGCGCAGAGCCAAGGAATTGTAGTGCAAACAGGATTTTATAACCAGCGTTATTTAAGGATGGGCAAACTGTGAAGCTCCAGAAGTTAATGATTCTAGCGCACTTTCAATTAATTTTTATTGTCAAGCTGTATTTCAGGGTACTAAAGAGCTCCTGCGATGACAAGCAGGAGTATGTGGGAACAGGCAGGAATACAGTATGCATTGTTACTCTCTCTGATTTATAGATCAGCAAATCACCTACCCAGCTGACAAGCTACCTTTTTCCTCTCATGTTAGATGAAATTCATCTCTGTGTTGAGCTCCCCCCAGAAAACGCATTTTAGCAATATAAATACAGCGTCAGTCATCATATTTCACAAATGGTACACATGAGCCTCTGCACAGAAGTAAATACCATCTTTTTTTACTAAGGATATGTGTACTACTTGTGTTAAGACAATTTATCTTACAACAGCCTGATGCAGAAGTCACTGAATGGATTTAAAAGTACTAACTACATTTTAATGACTCATAGAAGGAACTTCTGACAGGACACTTTATTTTGAAACACAAGTATCCTCTGAAGTCTACATGCCATAAGGTTCAAAGTCTGGATAAAGGCAGGCTGTGCATGTGCAATTAGAGTGACAAAGCCTGGCCTTGTATGATGAGCATCAAATTCACCACTTCAGCTCCCTCCCTGTCCCTCTGAAGCCACAGGCCAGAGCTGTGTGTCAGCTAAAGAGCAGCACTGGGTAGCAGCTGAGTTTTGCCTCCCTTTCCCCTTGCAGAGGACACAAATTTGGGCCTCTACACAGACACTGACAGATTTAGAACTTCATGCTATGTTTGAAACTCTCTCATATTTGACTGAGAACGGGACAGCAGACATTAAACAGATTATGGGAAAACTGATAGAAGAACAATTTCATAAATCTAATTTCCTTAGGAAATGTAAGGAAAAAAAACCTGCCAGAAAACCAGTCCAAACCAAAACACACACTTTGGAAAGCATAGGTAGAGCTGGGCCACAGTCAGGTGTCCAGCTTTAGCTTGCAGCTGAGGGAGGTGGCTGCTCTTGTCGGCTCCTTCTCCGCTGCCCCAGGTTACTGCTCCAGCGGCTGTGCTGATACAGCTGTTTCTCTAGCTGCCCTTTAAGCCAGTCCTGTGAAATGATCCACTTAAAAGGAAAGACATGCATTTCAGGGAGAATGCGTGGTGCCATTTTTTTAAGCCAAAGGTCCTTAAAGAAAGTCTTTGGAGCTTAGCTACACAAACACTTGACACGGTGTTGTGGGACAGCAGGTGTAAGTCTCTCTGTGGGTCTGTGAGCAATGAGGGGAAGCTACACCAAAGGGCTCTGCTACAGTCCAAACTGTTGTATGTCTGTGACCTGAAGTGTTCCTCTTCTTCTCAAGTCCACCAAGACCATAAAGTGACCTCAGGCTTGCCTCTGTGGTGCATGCACCCACTGGGTGGTCACTCTGTGGCTGGCTGCCATCCTCACCACAGGATACTGTGGCACTTCCTTTGCACCCACCAGTTTTGGCAGCCCTAGCCTACACTGATCTTTGCCAGTTAAGCTACATCATACCAATCTGAGAATTTAAATAATGGCAGTGCTATGCCCACACCATTTTAAGTGTTAGCCAGGACTTAATGCATTAGCACTAGGCTCATTTCCATGTGAAAGCTGGCATGTGACAAGCCAGAGGATGAACTTCTGGACACTGTCACCCTGCACTTAGGCCACAGACATTCACATAGGCTGTGGCAGAAGTTTCTGTCTCCAGCTCTTCCCGGGTGCCAGAGGTTCCTGCTGCTTCAGATCCAGGGAATAAGCTGTGGGTTGACCACTTCCTGTCATTCGATGGCAGCTTGTAATGTTGAAATACTAGGCTTCCTCTAAGCTACCTCATTTAGCCTGAAAAACTGTGAGAAGCATTCAAGCACAACTGAGCAGGGCAGACCTGAAGGGATGGTAGCCACAGGCTGGATCAATAGACTTCTTCAGCAGCACCTCAGCTTGGGAGGCTGGGCATCTGTAGCCCAGTCTCCTGTGTAGACATAGTTAAGTTATCTTTAGAGGGTTTATTGCAGAGAGAAATGTTGCTTAGGACTAGCATGAAACCACACAGCTCTTCCTTTGGGCTGGCATTGTCCTCCAGCTAGTGTGGGCAGCTATTCAGATCCTCTGTGTCTCTGCCTAAAATGGGTTAACACAACCTTGAGTGTGCTGAGTAGGAGGTAGCTCACCCATCTTTGAAACGCAGGTAAGCTGCTTCAGTGCTGATTGCAAACTAAAACATCTTCATGGGGAAGCTTTCTGCTGAAACCAAAGTGAAACTTTACCCTTGGCTTTCTTAGTGTTACCTCTGGAGTCACCACATCCTTCTCTTGCCACCAGCACCTCTCAGTTTAGAAAGTGGCAACAAGTGACGGTGCTAAGCACGGAGAAGTGGGTCTCTCTGTGTTTTGTGGGGGAAGGGATGAATTTATGGAGGGGTTAAAATTTGCTCTTTGAAAGCAGTGAACATCCAAGGGTCCACCTGGAGAAAATGTTTCTGGCGTGCTGCAATTGTGTGTTGCTTCCCTACATTTCTTGTGGAGACAAGCCCCAAGGAATCTGAAGACTTGGCTTATTGTCCTGATCCTGCAACAGATTCCCTGTCTTTCCCAGCCAAGGGCAAGTCATTTAGGATCACATTTTCAAGCAGGGGCTTTGATTTTAGCCCTGTAGCTCAAGATATCCAGAATCTGTCTTACATGTGTATTAATCACTTACAGCTCTAGCCAAAATTAACAGAAGCTGCCTGTACACAGAAGTGCACTGAAAATTAGCTGTTACTTAAAAAACAGGGCCAGGTCTGTCTTACTTAGCTTGCTCATATGTTCACTGGAGGTAGTAACACCTGTCCAGCTGGGGAGACATCAAGATAAATTAATTTTTATCCAGCGTGTGCAATAATTAATTTTTCTTTCAGCATTATTTGCAAATGTAACGGAGAATAGCTCTTGGAGCATTTCTTCTCTTGTTTGGATGTTTTTATTGGATTCAAATAGCGATAAGCATTACCTCCTTCATCAACAAGCTTGCTGCCCATAAAGAATTTGGTTTTGCTTTGAGGGATTAGGGCATGAGATTTTGGTTCCTCTCACTTGTTTATGGCATGAATTTGCTACACATAAATCACTGCAGGTCAGAACATTGCTGTTCCCTTAGCACAAGGTAAGAGAGCACAGAATCACTCTTTCATGTTGTGCAATTGGACAGGATTTGGCTTGTCCTGATTTTGTGTTTGGAGAAGTCAGGCTGCCCTTTGTGCTTGATGTTTTACCTCTTTTTTTCTCTTGAAGGTCCAGTGGAGAAATCTGACTAGGTGCATTTGCATCACTCACTCACTGCCTGATCTTTGTTTTGCTGAAATTAAAGTACAGCTTCCTACTCTGTGGCTCGCTGTGGGATTTCCCAGTGTTTCACCAGGCTGCAGTCTGATGCACTCTTCAAGCTGGCATTGATGCTGAAAAAAGCAGTTGTGTTGTCTTTACACCTGGTCCAAAGTGCATGTGGCTGTAAGGTGGCCCAGTTCAGGGGAGAAATCTGGCTCAGAAAATGATAGTTTCTGGTTTTTAGTCAGTCTAGTTTTGTGTGGTTCGGTTTGATGGTAGCGATGAGCAGCAAGGGCAGGAGCAGGAGATGCAGAGAGAGGGAGTCAAGGCCCACTCCTTTGGGCAGCCTTGTCTAGTGGTGTTTGCAGCAACTTACACGGTCTTACCACCCTCTATCTCTTCATCTCTCTTGCCACTATCTCTTGGGGGTGGGTGGGTGGTGTGGCAATAAGTTAATGTTACTCAGTAGCCAGCATGCAGTGGGGATAAAGACCCATATTGTGCCTTTCTGATCCCAAAGCTATCCCCCTCCCCCCTTCCATTCTTTGGTTTACTCAGTAGAGCTACCCTGATTCACATAAGCTAACAATCTGTTTGAGAAGAAACAATTAGGCCCATAGAAGTTGTTGACATCTTATTTTCATTTTTTTCAATGGGATAATGGGTACTCCAGTCCAGCTTGTCCTTTTGTGTTCTCCATCCCAGGCATTCCTCCCAGATGCAAAGTCCCTGTGAGGTTAGGGACAGAACAGTGGCTCTCCCAAACATTTTGGACCAAGAGACTGCTAGTGACACTTAGCATTTCTCACAGAACAAGATGTGGCTGCTGAGCAGGCTATTAATTGAAAACACTGCTCAAACCAGGCAGGCTCCCCAGGCCAGCTGTGGGCCACTTCCCTTGCCTTCAGAGCCCGTAGTGCTGGCAATTGCTGGGACCAGCTGTAGGGGCTGAGGAGGATGGAGTGTGGTTGCAGGAGGCTACAAGAACAGCTCGGGTGTCTTTTCCAGGAAGTTGGCTGCACGCTGCCTGCTTCTTCTTTCTCTGTGGTCTTTTGGAGTTCAGCTTAAATCAGATCTGGAAAACAGCATCCTGCTGCAGAAGAGCCAATGGTCCTAGAAACAGACTCCTACTATAAAAAATCCTACGGGAGCCAGATGCCCCCGGCCCTGACAGAGATTGATCAAGTGGTTGGTGGTATCACCTTTCACTCTGCTTTGGCAAGGGGGGAAGCACAGAATGATGGAAAGTTTTCAGGTGGTACTTTCAGAAAGTATTTAAGGGATTTTTTTTTTCTGTTTAAGTGCTGCAGACAGGAAAGAGTCATTCTACACCACCCAGTGCAGGCACAGAGGCAGAAAGAGGACAGTACAAGGAGCAGTCACTCCTGAGGAGCAGTCCTTCCTGACTGCAGTACGCTGCAGATGTGTGCTTTGTGAGAGGCTGGATAAGTTCATCGCCACGGCAAGGAAATCTATTCAATGTGCCTCCTGGAGGTATGGGGGGCTCTGCGACAAGCCTCCCGGGACAGGGGGAATCTTTGGCCAGAGAACCTCTTTGGAGAAAAGCAAGAGAGAGATGCTCGGCTGTGCCAGCATCGGCCTTTGCAGAAACGGTGTGCCAGGCCTTCCTGCGGGGTCTGTCTGCAGCGGAGAACGTGTGCCGCCGGTGGGCGAGCGCCGGGCTGTGGCTGGAAGCAGAGCCCGGGATGGTTTCCCGCAGCCGGACCGGGCCAGGCGCTCGGGACCGCCCGGCAGGTGCTGCCCCGCGCCGCCCCCGCGCGCCGCCAGGGGGCGC